>JAGDQP010064033.1:0-11632 GCA_022664845.1 Lepisma saccharinum
CAAAACCTAGTTTACCACGTAAAAATTCTTACTCCTCTCTGCCTTAAAGTAAAATTGGACCACAAGGTTTATTACCTTACTTCATGGATAGGGTAGGAAGTCAGGTATTTGAAACCGTGGATACATTGTTGGATGCTTTAGTAAGTGTAGAAGCCAATAAATTAAACATTGAGAGGCGTAAACAAACGTTGAAAGGATCTCAGAAACCCAAGTTAACCTTAAAAGAACTTGTAAAGGGCAAACGTCGACAAGTTGTTCACAGTGAAAGCGAAACATCCGCTGAATCTGACCTTGAGTCACAAGAGTCTTCAAAGTACTCAACAGCAGCGGAATCAGCGTTTTCTGACTCCGGATCATCCGCAGACGAAAGTCCAAAGTACAGAAAACGAAAACAGCAAAAACAGCCTTATAAAAAGAACAAAAATAGAAATAAAACATAAACCCGTGATCAAAAATGATAAGGCCAAAAAGGATGCAACCGAGGACATTACGAAACAATTAGAAAAATTAACACTCATGATCAGAAATAATCCTGCAAATTTCCAGAATAATAATAACACTAGAGGTAACCAACACGACCAACAAAAGAGCCGAAATATACAAAGTGAAAATTACCAACGGGGCAATTTTCGTGGAAAGAGAGGTAACCAACAAAATCGCGATAATACACAGAGAGGTGGTTACCAAAATAATGGTTATCAAAATAATAGCTATCAAAATAATTATGGTAATAACAATGGTCGAGGCGGTCCGAACAACAGAGGTAATTTTCGCGGAAATGCCCGTGGACGTGGCAGAGGTTTTGTAAACCCACGATATCCACGAGGTGGATATAATAATATAGGATACGATCAAGGGTATCAATCATATCACCAGTCGCAACAGTGGGAACCGCAACAAAATTATCAGCCACAAATGTATCATCAAAGCCCACCAGTACAAACAGTACCGGCCATACACTACCCGACAGAGGATGTACAACAAAACGTGAGACAAAATCCCGCGGTTACAATTCATTGCACAAATTGTGGATTACCAAATCACACAAAAGATGCATGCCTATATCAACCAGTTAGGCAATGTTTAAACTAACTTCCGCTGTAGCTGACAAGGGCGCATCTACAGCAAAGTTCAAAATTGTAAAATGCCCATTGGAAATTACGAACGAGATGCCTTAAGTTAATGTAATGGTGAATGGTAAGACATATAATGCAATAATAGACACAGGCTCTCAGATAAGTCTAATAGATAGAAGCATCCTGACTATGAAGGCAAAAATTATAGATTCAGGCACGCAGATACGCGGTATAACGCAGGATGTTATAATCATACCTCAGGTAGCTCGTGTCAAGTTTCATATGTAGGGAAATACTTTTCACCATACATTTAGGATTGTAGACAATCTAATGAAACACACAATGTTAATAGGAAATGATTTACTCGTTCCTCAGGAAGCTAGCATCAATCTAGGCAAAAATCAATTGGTTCTAAAAAGATTTGGTACGCCACCTTCCAAGTTTGTAGACAGTTCACAGGAAGTATTTTTAGTGTCAGAGAAAATAAATTATTTACTTGACCAAAACAAACAACCAAAATGTGACTCAGGAAAAGGTGGAGATTTTACCACGTACCAAAATGGTGCTAAAATTAGAATTAAAAAATTCACGTTCTGGCAAAGAACAAATTTTAGAAGCAAATGTGGACGTTTTTGATAAACACGGAATACTAGTACCACGATGTATAGTTTCAGTAACGGAAAAGTTAGTGGAGGTTATAAATCCATATGATTATAAGGTTACACTTCCAAGGGCTACAGAAATTGGTAAAGCAGAGCACGTATACATACCAACAACGCAGGAATGTTTGAATATTACGCAAGCGGAATTAGAAAAGGAAAAATTGGAATTGGAACAGGACAGAAAATTGTTTGATCGTTCAAAATTAAAAATAGGCGAAGATGTGAAACCAGAAACAAAAGCACGAATTTTAGAGTTATGTTATAAATATGCCAATGTTTTTGCTTGGGACACGAATAAACTAGGATGTGTAAAGAATTACCAACACCATATCGAATTGGATTCTAAAGTACCTTTTCGGAAACATCCATATCCAATTGCACATGCAACTCGGCCTCAGATACAGGAACAGATAAATACTCTTCTAGAACAAGGTGTTATGGAACCATGCAAAAGTGCGTATAATTCTCCATGCTTTTTTCTTAAGAAGCCTAATGGTCAATTTAGATTCATCACGGATTTTCGGGCATTGAATTTACATACTATTCCTTTGTGTACAGCGTTGCCAAGTATATCTGAAATACTTGCTAATATCTCTGGGAAAATTTGGTACTGCCAGTTAGATTTAAAGAGTGCATACTACAGTATTCCAATTACGGAAGAATCTAGAGATTGTACGGCATTTACACTGTCAAATATGGGCACGTATAGGTACAAAGTACTGCCAATGGGTTTCCGGAATAGTCCGAGCATATTCAGCAAAATTTTAGCATTAACCTTAAGTAATTTAGAACCCCAACACCTATCATATTATATGGATGATATTTTCATATATCATGATGTCGAAAGTGAAGTTCCTAAAATTTTAGAAAAGCTGTTCCAACGGTTACAGAAGGCAGGACTACGTATCTCATTAGAGAAAACATCATTTATGCAGCATACCATTTTAGCGCTTGGACATTTGACCGGTCGCTTTGGACGTCGCATTAGCTCGAAAATAGTTAATTCAATAGCGACTTTTGAAGCCCCCAAAACAATTAAGAAACTTAGGAGCTTTTTAGGACTCTGTAATTACGTCAGGCGTTTTGTAAACAATTACGCGGAGCTTACACAACCTTTACAAGGTTTAATAGGCAAGAATAAGAAGTTTTCATGGGGACCAGAACAAGAACAAGCTTTTCAGAAATTGAAAGAAACTCTCATTCAAGCGCCGATTTTAAAGCCGTATGATCCGACGAAAGAAATATGTGTGTTCACAGATGCATCAACGAAAGCCATAGCTGGCATTGTAATGCAAAGAGATAGTGAAAAAGATCAATATTATCCGATTTCATACTATTCTCGTTTGTTAAGACCGAATGAAACGAAATACTCAGTTTTTGACTTGGAATTACTAACCTTGTTATCAACTTTACGGTCCAATAGTTATTATCTGTTAGGAAGACGCTTCAAAGTTTGTGTAGATAATAGAGCGTTGTTATATTTAAAAACGACGCCAAATTTACCAGCTCGTTTGGTTCGTTGGGCCTTAGCTCTTTCAGAATTTGATTACGAAATAGCACACGTGGCAACATCCAAGAATCCGAGTGACTACATAAGTAGAGAAACTAAAATTCCTCCTCAAGAAGATGATATCAAAATCGATCAAGTGGAATGCAACTTCGTGTCAAAGGAAGATTTCGATTTACCGAGACTCCAGAAAGATGACAAATTCTTTGGCCCAGTTTACAAATATCTAGAAACGGGAGAACAACCAGATATAAATGTCGAAAAAGCATCAAGTCAATACAAGCTGATCGACAGAATTTTATATCAACGCCATAAATTTGCAAACTTAGTTAAATATTTAACATGTGTTCCTTTCAGTATACGAGATCAAGTGTTTCACAAAATTCATGGTTCCATATTAGCAGGACATTACTCGTTTTCGAAGACTTATTCTATGGCTGTTAAGAAGATTTATATGCCAAACCTGAAGCCATTTATTAAGCAATCGATCGAAAAGTGTACCAGTTGTTTAGTAAATAAACGGAACGCACGTAGAGTACAGATCATTCCTCAGACGTTTCCGGAATGCAGCCCGTTTGAGCAAATAGTAATCGATGAATTAGGACCCCTGCCGAAGACAAAAAAGGTGGTTTTAAACATATTCTAATCATCTGCGATATGGCCACACGTTATGTAATAGCAGAACCAATCAAAGATCTAACTACCGAAAGTATTGTGGACGTATTATATAACAAAGTGGTATTGAAACTTGGCATTCCAAAAACCATATTAGCTGATCGTCTAAGTGCACATCGTAGTTCTATGTTTAAGGAGCTCAGTGATAGATTAGGGATACAGCTAAAGTTCGCGGATACTAGCTCGCATTATACGATCGAAGTTACCGAAAGGGTAAATTTAAAAATCCAAGATGCTCTTCGACATTTTGTTAACGATAAGGTAGATGATTGGGATAGATTATTATTACCAATTATCATGCAGTTGAATGCCAGTCAACACGATGTTATGCAGTATTCACCACATTATTTATTGTGGGATTATCAGCCTCGTCTAGAACTGGACGCTATGTTGCAGACACCCTGTGAGTATCAGTCCAATGAACAAAGATTAGAATTATTGCAAAAATCACGAAAAGTGGCATATGAGAATATCTACAAACGTTACAAAAAACGTCAAGAAGCATATGAAAAACAGGGAAAAACGTTAAGTTTTGAACCCGACGAAGTAGTCTTATTATTAAACGTAACTCCGAAGCCAGAAATACCGAAGAATTTTGCCATGAGATATGAAACTTTGGCTACCATTATACGACAAGTTAATCTGAATTCTTATGAGGTACAGTACACCGATAAAAGAAAGCGAATAAAGAGAGACACCGTGGGAATACAGCGTTTACGTAAGGTACCTAAAAAGCAAGAAACCACAAATTAAAACATAGGAACAACATTAAATAAAATTGATTTCAACTTGTATACATCTAGGATAATTATTCTAAGTTATCACATATGTAATTGGTAAATTAAACAGTGTTTATCAGATGGTTTCGTCTCAGTTGAGGGGAAAGCGAACTCTGACCGAGCTTGTATCGATCAGTCTGACGAGACCATTTAATGTTCAACCACTGCTCTGTGATGAGCTGTCTGGTAAGAGAGACGTCTTGTATAAATTATCCTTATTTCGAATACAGCTTGGACGATCTTTGGGTGGTTATACACACTGTGTTACATTTACACTTAGGTAACTGAGACAAACGGTATTAGTCTCACAATACGATATCTAGATAAGGAACGGAAGTGAAATTCAATTTTATTATTGCGAGTAAAATGTGAATTAAATCATGATAAAATCAAATAAAAGGCAATTAAGGAAGAAAATTGTAATAAATAATAAATATTGGTACTCAAGTTATAATAAATCCTAGACAGCGATACAGTGAAACAAAAACTAATCAATGTTGAACTTAGAAAGGTAAAAGCCAAATATAGCAGTAGTAATAGGATACGATTCAAATACCCCTTGTAAAGTAGTGGTACACCTAAAGTAAAATAATACTTATTATACCAAATTACAAATAATAAAAATATTAAAAGACATCGCGTATGAAAAAAAAATATAAGTAACATTTGAGTTAATTATCAAAGTCTGTTGTGTTTCGAATGAGCAACGAACATACGGAAGACCTACGTCAATAATTAATAATATATGTAAATTAAATTCACTTAGTAATAAAGATAAAGTTAAAACGTCACGACAATTGTAAGCGCACGTAAAAAAATGAAATAGCTGTAAACATTCATTGTTAGATTCAAAATTGAATCTCTGCTTCTCTTTTCTCAAAGGAGAACGTGATCTCACACGTAGGCAATACAATATTTTGGGTAAGTTGCTTGAAAAAGGCCTGTCATGCAAAATTAGAACCAACTTGCTGGTCGAGTGGTTCTTTGCCTCCGTATTCGGTTGGATTGCGGGTGAGACGCATGAGAAGAGAAAAGGAGAGATGAAACAAAATTTAGGATTAAGATTGAAAATTAGATTGAAACTATGAAAAGAGATAATCCAAGGATTTTGAATGAGAGTAGTTCAATCAAAGTCCAGAAAGGATGAAATGTAAAGATGGAATGGAACGAGACTCGAAGGAACTGAGTTGTCATTGGTTCCAAATAGGAAGTTGGAACAAGAGTGGAAGTCGATGATGAAAGTCAAAATTAGAAATAATCGGCAAATCCTACGCGAAATTCAAAATTCGAAATGGGATGAAGTTTCGTCAATCTGAAAGTTGAGAATGCCGTGTGTGTTCTTGGAGACTAAGTGGGTCTGAGATTCGAGAGAACTGCTCGATGCGCGAAACTGCTGCAATTGCTATCTCGATCAACTGAAGTTTCCATAAAGGAGTACACATTGGGGTTCTTAAGCGATCAGAATTGGCATGAAATCTGGAAACGATTGGAAATTGGACGGTTTTGGAATGAAAACACTTATATTTATAATAAATAAAAAAATCAAAATTTATTAATTACAACTGTAGGATAAATGTAAATAATAATAAAAAAATATATATGGAAATTATTGAAATTAATGCAAGTGAAGTAATGTTAAATAAAGGAATTAAAATAAAATAAACAAACTCCGAAAAGCATTCAGAAGGAATAAATCATAAATAAAAATATCAGGTAAATACATGCAATAAATTATATTATTACTTACATATTGGCCAGTCATAATGTAAAAAAAATAATAATAATAATAAAAATAGTAAAAAAACATTCAAGATGAAGCGGTTACAGCAACCTGCGAAAATACTAAATTAATCACGTTATTAAATAAAATTAAGTGAGATTAGTAAAAAGAAATAACAGACGAACAGCGCTTCTAAAATGTTAGTATAATTAAATAGCCTATTTTGAATAGAAGTAATGCTACATAAATTATTGAATTATAATTGTGAATAAATTATTAAAATGGTGAATAAATAATTTAAAATTTAAATGAATTATTAAAAGTAAAAAAATTATCATAATATGCAATGTAAACAAGAAGAGACAAGAATATTAAATAAAAAAAATGTTGTAATTACGCAAATCTAATTAGAAATAGAAACGATAGCCAAAGACAATAGAAGAATCAATCAGGTTCCTCTCAATCTTACTAGGGTCTCCCCTAGCTTTCTGGCTTGAGACAGAATTGGATCGTTCCGCTTAAAGCATAGGAACATCCAAGCGTTTTAAAGCCTTCCTGATTCTCAAATTGTTTTAGGACATAGAGTATCAGAAAGACCAGGTAAATGGAATTAGGAAATGGATAAAGTACTAGGTGATCTACAAAAGGATTAAGTGTTGTGTGTGGAAGTTTTTTTTTCAAGTGTAGACCATAGACGGAAATAAATAAATAAAAATAAAGTTAAATAAAAAGGAAGCTTAAGTCGAATAATATTAAATTATTTCTTTTGTTTTAGATTCACAAGTATACGGAATTCACACACCATGATTCCTATAGTACGGTTGAATATGAACGTTACAATAGGCTTAAATAGATTAATTTCGTGTAGTACAAGGCAGATAAGGAGCATAGTCAGTAATGCAAATTTTGTTGTTTACTTTCAGACTCAAAGTCAAATAAAAAAAATGAAATTGGAACTGCCGATTGTCGTTACGCTTATTGCATTAAATCTAATATGGTTAACGGCGGTAGTAGTGTATTGTATAATACACAAATTTAAGTGTTGTAAAAGGCATACTAAGGCTACCGTTCTTTACGACAATTCTAGTATGTCAACAAAGTCACGTGACGACTCCGTACGTCACGTTGACATAGAAACAAATGATCAAGAAATTACATTGAATAAGAAAAATTTAAATGAATCAAAAGCAACCCAAACGGAACAGGTGACTTCAGTTGACATTGAAAGTGCAAGGAAAAACGTCGCAACACAGACGATTCAAATTTTTTATATTAAAAAGCAAATAAATACTACAGCGAAAGACATACCATTGTGCCTAATGTAAGAAGTTATAAATGAGGGATTCCAAGTAAAGGTACGACGTCATACGAATTGCTGTCATGCGCGCTGCGCAGTTTTTTTTTCTCAAACTCAGAATATATCACGCCTTGAACTGTAGGATGTAAACATATTAGCACGTATTAAATGAATTAATTATGTAAATTAAAAGCAAATAATTAGAATTAGTTGTAAAATGTGTTATAGAATGTCTTGTTTTGTCTTGGATATGTGATTGTGAACTAGTGTAGGTGAAATGTGTGTGATGGTCAGATGACAAAGTGGATTAGCGAACACACACACACATATGCACACACACATACAAAAAAAAACACTTGTAGATTTAACACACGAATGGAACACCAAATAAATGGATCAATCCAGGCACTAACACGTAATAGATTCTTTACTTGTGTAAGGGAAATTTCCCTCGCATAACACAAAAGGAGCAACACACACACTTGCACAAAAATGAAGATAAACACAAATTCTGTTAATCAAGCAACAACACAAACGCCGTATCTTATAGATTGAAAACACGGTAAAATAAGAAATTATTCCGCACAAAACTAAATTTTTCTCCTCACAACAAATCATTACAAGTCACTACGAGTGCGTTTACATAGAAACTGAAAGAGAACGACGCTTCCTTACGCCACACCTAGATGAAACTATGCCCTAGCCTCAAGGCAAGGTACATAAAATTGTGCTGCGTGGTCAAATTAAGTCAATAATTCCTTTGTAAACCATACTGTCAACCCCCCACCTTGAGTAGAGACTATGTTTCTCTTCCCATCACAAGATAAGGAGAAAAAGAGAAAGTTTCTCCGCAGTGGGCCACGCGCAGTCTAGCCAGTTAACCTGACAGAAAATATAACTAGAAATTTCCCTCTGATTTTTCTCATAATTTTAAAAACCTTCGTCAAAATATCCTAACTTAATTCATTCATTCTTGTTTAGAACTACTACAAATAAACCTTAAGATATTAAATTAATTAATTACAATTTTACGGTTCAACAAACTGGTTTTATACTGAAATCAATCAATATGTGAGAGCACGTGTTTTCATAAACAAATATATGAAGCCAGTTGGCTACAAAACACATGAAGTGACAACCCGTTATACTGGAATGTGCAGATAGGATATGTCAGAGCCTTCCCAGTGTTACAAACGTATATGTGTAAAAATATTATAACCATAAATTATTTTGAATATATAAAGAAACAATGTAAAATTGATATAATTATTGTGTTGATGTTATGTATTTTGTTTGCCTAAACTAATCCTGTTGTATTTTGTAGGAGATGACATACAGTATGTAAAGATTCTAATCGATACTAAAAGATAAATTGATTCGTCCATTCACGTTGGGAAATAAATAACATAATTATCAAACTGTAAGTATGTAATAAAATACGATTACATGCTGCGATTTTTGTATAAAATGTATGACAATAATTAAGATGGCAGCATGACAAATTGTAGGTAACTAATACAAAAAAAAGAAGTCTGTAAGTGGGCCTAGACCCCGATTTTACTGAACGGTACTGAACGAATTTTACTCCCCCTTTCCGAAGATTACGGTAATATATTTTCCCGATAGTAACATATAAACATATATATATACTGTTAATAGCTAAAGTGTAAAACGTGAAAATAGTGTTCTCTCCTGATGAAAGTTTCTGCCTCAGATCGGCACTGAGGAGGTTTTCACAATTAAGGTTAATAATTCTACGTTTTGTGTTAAGATGGTTGAGTATGGAGATACCGCTTGAAGAGGGAACATCGGAGTTCAAAAGTAAGTTGCAACCCCCCCCCCCCGCTAACCGAACTTAAAACGTTAGAAAAATATCAGATCAAAGAACACTATTTCTATGTTTGTTCGCACTATTAAGATATGTATTTTAACGAAGTATTAGCGATTATTCCCTATATTATTATACTTGTTGTTTTGTGTGTATTTTTTTATACATATATACAGTGGAGTATATATTTTTTATACATATATATATTTAAATTTAATTCAAATAGGGTTAGGTTCAATATAATCAATATAATTAATTGATGGTTATGTTAAATTATGTGTCAGGAAATAGTATCAAATATGCAATTAAATTATAAGCTTAAATAAGAAATAAAACATGCAATCTATTATTTATGCGGCATCGTACGTAAGTGGTAAGAAAGTTATGTAGTTAGCAACTCTGTTGAACACAAAAGTGTCCTGTGAGAAGTGACTTGGTTTATCGCTTCTTGACCTTGAACACATAGTGCCTTTTCTTCTTGGCCGTTTGCCAGACGCCAAAGTAACAAGGGAGAGCGAAGAAAAAAATACCTTCTTGGTGCGTCGACGGAAATCTGCGTGTATGTGTGCGTGAAGGATCGTTTAAATACATACACACAGATTTACAGAACCACGCACACTTCGAGTGTCTATGTCAGAACCAGTTACGACTAGTTTTATGAACAGAAACAAAATGAGCAAAAAGATTATATATTTTTCCCTTGCCTTGAATCTCTTCCCTTTCTTCCCCTTTTTTCCCTCCGCTTAAAGTGTTGAAACTTAGTGAAATTTTTTTATATGACTAAAACGCTGCGAAAGACAATAAACAGTGAAATAAACGTAAATAAATAAATAAATAAATAAAACAAAGCAAGATTACAGCAATAAAACAGTGTTACGAATTAATTCATAAATAATAGTGAATGATAAAAGATATACAACGTATTTCTAAACTTAACTAAAAGATCAGGGGTGGATAAAACGAGAAGTCCTCCCTCTTAGCGAAATAAGGCGAACATTGGAGCATTTCTTTTCTTTCCCTTGACTTATGCTGTGAGTGAGCAGATATTGCGTATTTACGAACAGAAACCATATTAAGTTTCCTTTTTACTATATTCTAATAAATAGTGAAAGTGTGAACTAAACAAATGAAACAGTTTATGTCAGTTACACAAAGTATACATAAAAAGATAAAATATTAATAATAAAAAAGTGAAATAGTCATAAAAGGAAACGTCTATATACATTTCTATTCAGTTTCGAAAGAAAGACAGAATACACGTAACTGATTAGCAAAGTACAATGACATAAAGTGAACTACATTCTCTCTCTCTCTCTCTCTCTCGTCTCTGAAGCCGCTCTTCTCACGTGAATGACACAAGATACAATGGTCAGCATGTTAATCCGCTGAGGCAACAAGCTTATTGTAATAGGTTAATTAAATTGATCCACTGACATATATTTTTTCCAGATTAGTTAAAACCATTAAACTTGTTAAAGCTATAAGGAAAGAAATAATATTAATACAATGTGATATGTATCGAATATAACGTTATGTAATATATATATAAGAAATTGTCTCTGTAACTATGTATGTATCTCATATCCTTGTTTCATGTTTCATATTTTGTTATCGTTTCAGAATGTATAGGGTGATAGTAAAGTTAGGTCGGCTTGAGATAGCCACTTCGTACCGAAGTGACTATTTAGCAGGGGGAATATGATCGCATAAGCCTTGAAAAATCAAGGAAATTGTAAATTATTCATTATAAACTAATTCGCTACAATTAAAGAAATATAAGAAAATATGTAATAACAACAAATAAAGAAAGCAGCGTGAGCATGGCTAATGCTGGTAACATTTCCGCATTTTTAAATCATACGATAATAGAATATTGCTGAACCAGTAGACAACATAAGGTGACTGTCGTAAAGTCGGGTGACGTAAAAGGATGACGTATATGAATCGATACTCCTTGAGTCTCATGTCGCTGACCGTATATTTTGTCAAAATTGCTCGTCACGATCTAAAAGCTTAAAAGAGTGAGGCGATAGGTCTCCTCCTCCATTATTTCGTTTTCAGCTACACGAGACACATCTACGAAGCCAA
>JAGDQP010064034.1:0-11632 GCA_022664845.1 Lepisma saccharinum
TGATTTTTTCGTCAGTCACACAGGCAAATGCTTGGAATTAGGTCCTGTGCAACTCCTCGTCACATCCTTTTCCCTACTCTATCCCGGACCAAGTCAAAGATGCCTAAAGGCCATAAATAACAATTCACATTCAACAAATGACCAGTAGCAAATGTCAACTTTCTCACTTACGAACCTCACTTTGTAACAGTTCTCAAACTTATATGCAATTACTGGAACTACTGGAACTGAATAAGCGTCAAAAGATTAATTATGTAACAAATAATAATAATCGATAAAATAATGACATAAACTCTGAATAAGTTGAATTTTTTTCTAGTATGGTCAGTGGGTGACAAATTACTCGAGAATCAGGGAGCAATTCCCCCTTTTCCTTTCACGATTTTCAATGCACAATTTCTGTATCCTATTTTCACTAGTCGAATGATCGGGAAAAGTGGGGCGGGCAACTGCCCCCTCTCACTCCCCGCTTTAATCGCCACCCATGCCTCTATATCTAACATCGATGGACTGGCTGCTGCTATGGAAAATTGCATGAACAATGCTTGTAAATAATAATCATTCTTTCCTCGGGCTTTGGTCCGAGCAGTGGATCTGTCTTCAAATAAGAGGCCCGAAATGAACTCAAATCGCTTAATAAATGAGTTTGTACTGATAGAGAGTAGTTAAGCAAGGACTTGCGGCAGTTCTGTAATCCAGTTACCATTAGAGACAGTGATTTAGAACCCACGTTTTAAAAGTATAGGTTCCAACCTTAAATGTAACATGTTCAACTAGAAAAAAAATCACAGCTGAAACATCACACTGTTGTGTATTCATCTGTCCATTCTTCGAACATCTATCTGTTTAATCGATTAATCGGATACATGCTTGTTATTCGGGCATTCGAGTATTCAGATATCTCATTAATCGGATTCAGATAATGAAATTGTCCTAATAATAATTCGATTAATTTAGACAATAGCTCGAATCCGAATTTGAATCTAGGACTGTGTGATTTTTCGATATATCGATCGGTATTTAGAAAATGGAAATATCGATAGCAAGAAAAATCAAAAAGAGATATCGATAGTGATATAGAGAGGTTTTTTATTGATCGGTATTGGATTTCTACGATTTTTCGACCTGAATGATATTAGATTTCCAGCGATTTATTGTGAGTACGATCTTAAGGATTTTTCGATACGAAAAGTTCGATATTTCGATTTTCGATATATCGTTTGTTTTTCGATTTGTTAGCGATAACAAAATTCGACAATCGCACAGCCCTAGAGTAAATCAGTTGCACATTTGCTTCTGCCAAATCCCATAACATTAAAACTGATGTGTATGAAGAATGACTTGGCAAATTACGAATTCTTTTACAACCTAGGATACTAAATGGAAATTATGTTTAGGGAAGTGAATTAACGTTAAAAACAGTTTATTATACGTTGAAATATGACCACAATTTCCTGATATTTTTGTTTAAGAAATAACTATGAAAAAAAGAAAGAAAGAAAAGGTAAGCGTCATCAAGCTTTAACGAGAGGTGTGTCTCGTGTGTGGACTTTTTTTTCTCTTTTACAATAATTTTACTAATAGTACTTTCGACACTCATCGCTGCTTTTTATTTCATTCAACCACCCAGAAGATCCTGACAGATATTGTTTCCATAACACCCAGAGAAAAAGAGGAAAGAAGAGTGAGCGAGTGAGCAAGAGAACGTAATAGCTGACGCAGATCAAGGCCATGTTAAACATCAACAAAGCAATATAATATTTCAACTATTAAGGAAATAAAAGTTTTACCACTGCCATAAAAATGATTTACTGACACTTCTAGGGTATAATTTACGTGTTGGCAAACTAAACAGAGGTCGCGACCCTTTATTACCGGGGAGGGGCAGAGACAGACTCATTTGATTGCATCTAAATTGCATGTATTATTTTTAAAAGCTCAAATATCTTTTCGTTTCTGTTTTCTTTTTTTTTCCTAATAATTACTCGATTATTACTAATAACTGGTATCCATGTACCAGATGATATTTTCCCATAGCATTGATATGACTTATGCGAAATCACGGGTTAAACCTGCTTTGTACTTCTGTATGCTGATGACTGCAAAATGTTTAAAGCAATTTACAAATGAAAGACAATTTCTTCTTTCAACCTACAATGGCGCAAAGATTGGTTGCCGGAAGTCAATACTCCAATACGTTTCTTTATTAGATACCGTCATAGAAAATGCAGACTGTACATACAGGTTATCTTAAACTATAGGGTGGTAAATTATTGCACGTACAAACTTCGAGGGGCGATGGTACATAAAAAAAATAATAATAAATACTATTCACCGGGGGGTGGAAATTTTGGCACGTGCAGAAATCATGTGAAAATGAACTTTTGAGCTTCGAATTTCTAATACTATCAACAACAGAGCTGATCATTAAAGATTTCAAACCTGCTCTATCCAAATTACGAATTTGTCCAAATGGGTTCTCACGCAAGGGATTCCCGAAAAGAATGAAGGGATTTTCAGAAATTCTCAGTAGTAAAAGTGAATCGAATTTTAATTTATTTGTGGTCCTTTGCCATCTCTCGCTCAGGCCTAAAGGTGCGTCGAAATGAGTATGAATAAGACGACTTTTCCGTATGTGTAAAAATGACATGTAATCATCACCATTCAACCGGTTAATGACATTCTGATTTATTAATAACAAATAAACAAAGGGTTCAATAAATGTATGTAATTCTTACTCCTGAGTGTTATGTTGCCACACATTTTATTTATTTATTTATTTTAATGTAGGGCATATGCAATGAGATATAGACTTGTAATAGCAAAAACAAATTATTGTTACCTGCTGAAAAGTCATGTGGTCATGCTTATTTCGGCCCACCTTTACTTTTTAAAATTTCTGGAAATTTCCGATTTTCTTTGGTGAATCCCTTGCAACCCCAGTGCACAATTTTGGAATATGCATACATTTGGATAGAGCAGGTTTGAAGTCTTTGACGATACCACGCCACATCATCTCTATTGTTATTGGTATTGGAAATATGAAGCTCGAGATTTCATTTTCCCACGCTTTCCGCGCCCTGTATCACCGAAACGCTGCAGAATTTCCACCCAAGTGAATTTCCCTTATTTCTTGACGAATTGCCATTGCTCCAAGTTTATTGGTGTACTGTATCACAGTGATCTAAGGATGATGTTCTTATAAGAAGCTTAATTTTACGCCGCAGATTGAATATGAAACTTCGAAAGCACTCAGACTTGTGGACCTCTAAGGACATTGAAGATGCCAATCCTCTTTCATCTTATTTTGTCACTTCCGTACTTTCTGTTGTTGCTGTATCATCATTATTATTCTTCCGGAAGTGGCAGATCTTTCAAAGAACACTAAGTCCTCTCCCTTCATTCCGATCTTGCGCTTTTTCTCTTTGTCTTAGAGTACAATTCATCCTCGTTAAATCTGTCAAGATGTTGGATCTATCATAAATGGAGATCACTGAACTTCAATCTGAAGAACTAGATTCTTTCTATGGTTTCGTTTGGACAGTAGCGTGTGTTACATGTTAAGTACATATAGTCAAAGAGTACTAACACGGAAAGTTGTAGTGTCGTCGATTGAAAACGGATAGGCAAAATTGAATGTTGCTGTATCTTAATTTGAAATTACTTTCTATCCTGTTTTACAAAGATTAAGAGGAATGAAATGTGTGATTATTATTATTATTATTATTATTATTATTATTATTATTATTATTATTATTATTATTATTATTATTATTATTGATATAAAGAGATTCTTAAATATGTTCTTAGGTATGTGATTTCAGTGGGTAAGCAAAGTCTTGCCCAGGAGAAAGGTTATCCAAGCCACTTTCTCTCAGACTTTTCAGAGCCACGGACCAGTAAACGCATACAGTTTGCAACAAATACAGGTCACCAAATGGACAGTGTGGAGACGTAGCATAATGCCTCCTCATCCATGTATATATAAAATTAAATGTTAGTATGTGTGCGTGACCATCATGCTAACATGGTTAGACCAATTAGAATGATTTTTCGCACATGATTAGACACTGGACCGAACTGGGAAGTTATCATATTATTTTTATTCTAAAATAAATATTTTCATAGATAAGCGACCATCTAATTATTATCCAATGGCAGTGGTAACGCTAATGAAATCACAAATAAATGAATAGCTTATGACTTTTAAATTTAAATTTGGATTTTTGTAAATAAAAATATTTGGATTTTTAGTCTTAAAGCATTGTAATAGTATTTGGCAGTAGTATTACTAGAGTAGTAGTAGTAGTAGTAGTAGCAGTAGTAGTAGTAGTGGTGGTGGAGTTGCCAACGTCTTTCACTCACCCCACTCCAACGGGCGGGAACTTTAGCTAGTTTTTTATATAAGTCATTGTATGCTTATGATAATAATTTCCTTAATTAGCGCAAACTCTCCTACTAGGGTAGGTAAGATTGCGGACATGGGTAGGAGAAACTGCGCACGAGACTAAGGTAACATTGGATAGTACGAACCAAATAGAAACCACTTGTTGTGATCCAAGACATTATAAACTGTTGTATTACAGAAAGTAATTAGCTCAAGCAGCCTGAATATCCCTATACAATCGTAAGTGGACAGAGAAAAAGGATGTTGTGCTCTATACACAGTGTATTCGTCCGTCAAGTAGTGGGCCAGGACAAAAAGTGACACCGTAATCTAGCCCTGTCTTATGCAGAACTTTGCGCAATCTCTCCTCTCATCGTATTAAATGAATGCACTGCGCAAACTCTCCCACTTGACGCTTGCGCATACATTAGGGAGGAGAGATTGCGCACCACATAACTTGGGTGCAAATGTCCAGAATGACCGCAAACTCTTCCTTGATTTATAATTATTTAAGATTAAAATACTTCCTTTGAAAATATACAAACGCTTATGAAAAGTCAAGCAATTCACTTGTTTCGAAGATGCACAAAATTGATGATAAGTTTCAGCGACCACCTTCTATCAACACAGGAATTCAACTGACGAATCTGCCAGTAACGTATTTCACTTGTCCTTCACTCGCAACACGTCAGTCCAATTTCTTCCCGTCTTTCCAGGACCTGCGTAAACTCTCCCGGCTTTACCCTATGTTGTAACGAATCACAATTTTTATTATAACATTATTAAATACAATTTAAATTTTGAACTGAATGTGGATACCAGGACCCTAAATTGGTACACTAAGATGATATTATATTGAACAACAAAACCGTGCAAAGTTCAAATTCAATTATTTCCCGAGGAGAGAATGTATTTTCTTTCACCTGAGATATTTCGTGGCCTACCTAAAGAGCCTTCGCGGACCACACATTGAAAACCGATGACCTAAGCAAATCATAAATCTGGAATGTGACAATCAAGGGAAAGTGCTTTCAGATGTTTTTCCTTTCATAATCTCGCCATAAGAGTTGCCTCCTCCAGGGAAAAATTTAGCAACTCGGAAGTTCCTGTTTCAGATCAGGTCAAGGTTAACAGAAACACGACATTAACTTCTTCCTTTTCTTTGTCATTTAGTGTGTGGATGTGCCTGTGAGTGTGTGTGAGTGAGTGCAGAAAAAGAAGCACCGCCCGTTGCGAGGAGTGAGGTTGTGATGCTGTTGAGTCAACCGTCTCCTTGAACAGACAGCGACATCTACTCCTCTTCATCAAAACGTGGATGGTTCATTCTCCAACCTTTGCGATCTCTTTCGATGTAAGCAGCAGACATCGCAAAATTATTGGGTCAAGTATTGGTGCATGAGTAAGTGCAGTTTCTTCTCGGAAAGTGCATTACGTAATAGGGAACTAATGCTTGCAATTGAAATTGCGAACATCAAACTCATTTATCTCAGCGTGCCTTGGTAATATCTGTCTGCGAGAGAGACGGGAGGAAGGGGCGACTGAGATATAGAAAAAAAGGATAAAAGAAAAATTAATGATTGTTGGTACTCTTTCAAGATGTTAACTGAAATTACATCGTCCATTCCGAAACATATCATTACCATATTTCTCATCAGTTTCAATAATAATAATAATAATAATAATAATAATAATAATAATAATAATAATAATAATAACTTGTAATTATTTGTTTGTCTTTTCCTTATTTCTCTTCTTCCTTTTGCTTTGGTAAGTTTTCTTTTGGTTCTACAAGGTAACCACTAAAGTTATTGCCATTTTGATAGAAACAAAAATGTATAAAGAAAATGGCACTTACCTTTAGTTCCCAAAGT
This sequence comes from Lepisma saccharinum, assembly GCA_022664845.1. Lineage (NCBI taxonomy): Eukaryota > Metazoa > Arthropoda > Insecta > Zygentoma > Lepismatidae > Lepisma > Lepisma saccharinum. The sequence goes on from JAGDQP010064034.1 coordinate 6,259, forward strand.
AATCCCCATCGGCATCCAGTACCTTTTCCCAACCTTCCTGCAGGTGCGAAATGCCCTGGCGCTAGAACTAGAGGAATTGGACACAAAGAAATCCGAGAGCGCCGGCAGCAAGTCTTCTTCATTGGCGAAGGATTTCCCATGAAGGCCCATTGTTTCCCGTTCAGGGAATGGAAGAAGTGATAATTTGTTGGTGCAGTGTCCGAGTAGTATGGTGGATGACACAGAGCCTCCCAGCCAAGTCGTTGTATGGTATCCCTGACCACCCACACCAGATGGGGCCTGGCATTGTCGGCAAAGAAAAGTACACTCCTGCAATGCTAGCTCCCTCTGCTTCAGTGCCTGTTGCACACGTTCCAACTGCTGTGAGTTGATGCCCCTAAAGATGGTTTCGTCCAGGGGTAACAGCTCGTAGTTCACCACTTGGCGACTGGTCCGCCAGATATAGAGGATATCCACATGATCTTGAGTAATCTTGTGGTGTAGAGGTCGTCTTGTCGTAACTGGTGAATACTCGATCGAATATGAGTGTGTTGCGGTGCCGATTCGTTGGTCCTTGTTGACTTCCGACAGTGTGTGGGGTATCCACTTGCTCAACTTGTACGCCTTCTCTATGCGGTGCAAGTGAAGTGTGACTATTTCATCAGAAACCTGCAAGCGTTCGGCAAACTCACCACACATTTGGCTGCTGTCCACTACGGGATTCATCACACTGGGACAAATCTCCTGAACTGAATTTCTGGAACCAATGCCTGGCGGTGCGTTCATTCATAGCATTATCCCCAAAGGCTTGAGGTATTCGATGATATGATTCGACTGGGGACAAGCCCACCTTAAAGTCACAAAGCAGACAACTCCGAACGAGCTGCTACGACACCTTCATTTGTTTTCGTCACGTCAATGTTCTAACTCTCGCCTTTCACTTGTCGAGCACCTGAGACACTTATTTTCGTATCAGTGATCACGTCTTCCCATTCGACGTCAAAACGACAATAAGTATTTTCGTTACCTTGTATTTTTTATTTCTTTTTGTAATTTAAGTTTCCGAGTGTCTTTCTTAACCTAATTTCAACCAAATCCAATTTGGTAAGTAATACTCGTATTTGCAATAAGCAAAAGTTTCCCACCTGTAACACGGATTCCAGTAATATTGAACAGGTGTGTAGAACATTAGAAAATAAACTTCACGTATCTTTTTTATGTCTACAAACGGTGACGTGTTAGGAGTCGAAGAGGGGCGTAAAAGATTGACTATAAAGTCAATGTCATTGAAATATCTCGAGAACCAGACGAGGTAGAAAAAAGTCGTATATCTACTATATGTTATACATGTGATGACCAATACAATAGTAGACATCGTGTCCATGGGAAGGATACAATTAATATAAAGGTGGACGAATCGATGGTAGTAAAACACCACAAAATCCTTGTTAATGGGCTGAATGTATTGTAACTATGCAGGTGTAAAGAAGAAAAGAAAATAGTTATGCGTCTTTTACGCCTATCTTTCAAAGGTGACAAGAATTCGAAATACAGGAGTCAATTCTCCTGAATTACATATAGCAGAGGACAGAGAGGAAGGAGGAATATGCCTGTAAAGGAAAAAACTACTTACACATGACTGTGTAATGGGTTGCAGGCCATTGGAATAAACCAGGAAAGATCTTACAACAAGATATTGAGAGAATGCCTAAGCTTCTGGCGTATAAAAGGCAGTGTGTTACTGTGCAAGAGAGTGTGTTCATGTAACTCCTGGAATGAGGATGACGTGGTTTAATGCCGTAGCTGAAGCTGAGTGTTAATGCCTTAAAATCTACATTGTTATTGTATGTACGTGAGCGAAAATTTAGTGCGTGTGTGATGTATTGTACCATATCGCGAAGTTAGAAATATGATGTACCGGGTACGTATGTAAATCCTCAAACGTGCTGAATGTGTTTTTGGAAGCATATAGATGAAACAAAAGTAAAAGAACATCAAGAAATGCATAAGAAACTGAAGTTACGGATTATATTCTTGACATCCTTCACAGTTAAAGCTAATATTGACATTAGACACTGAAGAGGAAATCCTGAATTCAAGGTCAAACGACGTGTGGGATAGACCATCTTGACACCAAATGTAACCACCGCAACAGAAGAAAACCGTGACAGACATGAAAATATGAGCGGGAAATGCAATGGTACCCTTGAAAAGTGGGAAGATTCCGAAAGGTTAAATCTGGACAGATTTGTGCATGTGGAAGAAGCAAACGTTCGTGGGTGGGTCAAAAGGTGATAAACTCTCAAGAATTTGTCAAATTGTACATAATAAATTTTCTAATGCTAGGAAACAATATCTCATTTTTCGTGATGCAGATTTGCAATGTTTGTCCATAGAAGGCAAGCACGGAATACTGTATCCTTAGATAACTTAAAAAGACTCAAAAAATGCTGATGCAATTTAAAAGAATCTACAGTATTGTGTGAAGAAAAATAACACAGTTTATCACATAAGTCAACACAGAGCAATCCAATCTCTCCAAGGCAGAAGGTATTCACTAGACGTCCCACCTACAAATTTCCGTCTGTTTCGCAGTCTCCTAAATTATCTTGGCATTAAGATATTGCAAAACGTGGAGGGCATTTGGCGAACAGTGGTCGCGAGATTTTTCGTTCAAATTTAGAAATTTCTTCAAGCACAGTACTTAAACACTGGCGACAGAGAGTCTGAACAGAAATCGGACTTTGATGAGGAGCATCGCGTTAACTCATGCGGATCCACACTAAACGACACAGGAATTGGCCATGCAGATGAGCTGTGACCATACAACAGTCGGCAGATACCTGCATTCCATGGGAAAGGTGCTGAAACTTGGTGCGCGTGTTTCTCACATGATCAGCGAGAACAACAACGACTAACGTGTAGCCAGCTGCGTCTCTTTACTCGCTCTTCATGCCCCTGCTCGCAATAACATCAATCCATTTCTTTCACAATTGTCACGGGTGATGAAAAAATGGTGCCTGTACATCATCTTACACACAGGAAACAATGGCTCAGCCCAAACATTTTTCAAACGAAGTTCATCAAAGCAAGACACTTGGAGGGACCAAAAAGGAATAATTCATTTTCAGCTGCTCCCCAAGAATTTGATAATAAATGCTGCGCTGTATTGCAAACAATTGCGCCGACTTCAGGAAGCTATTGCGGAGAAACGACCAGCAAGACGCTATCTCGTGATTTTCCAGATGGACAACGCCAAACCTTACACTGCAACCATGACTAAAACAGTCTTTTAGGAAATGGGAATGGAGATCTGATCACATCTTGCATACTCCCCAGACTTCGTGCCTTCGGACTATCATCTGTTGTCGGCACTGTCAAACGCATTCTCGCGGAGTAATGAGCTCTTGACTTCATAGTTTCTGTGCCCCAAAACCAATAGACTTTTACCACCAACGGATCGCAGAGCTCCCTAAACGATGGAAGGCAATCGTGCAGAATGATGGAGTTCTATATTATTAATTAGTGTTCTGGAATTAGTGGTTTGTGATTAAATGGAGTGGCAAGAACACCGACAGAATTTCTGCACCAATCCAATACATAATTGTTGTTATCTCAATCAAAGATGGCAATTGAATATTATGTATCCTTTTAAGTAGAAAGTGAACTCAATTTAGTAGCCTCAATTTGCTTTATCGTGCATGCAGGACTATTGTTCCTATTCAAATCTGAAGTTTAAAGACAAAATGTTCGTTGTTTTCTGGACGTACCCGGGCCGAAATCAACAGTTACGAGACTGGCCCATACAAAATAAAGTTTACCACAGTTTTTTTTTATCTAGACGTACCGTTGAACCTGTATAATTCAAAACCTTTTGCTAGAGAACCTGTACAAGTCGAAGTTACAGAATAAATCGTCACCTTCGAACCAGAAGGTACGGTACTATGTCCACTGTTGCTACTTTTGAGAAAAATCAGTTTTAAAATTTGAAGTTCCATTTAAAGTCTGTATAAATTAATTTCAGTTCTACCATTTCTAGCCACTTGGAAGTAGTTTTGTGAGATATTATTTTGGGGGTTGATGTCCTTTTAGTACAAGGTCTTTCACTGGGGTGTTAACAACATTTTGTCAAAAAGTGGACATAGTACCTTCTGGTCCCAAGGTGACGAAATACCTCTGTAAGTCGAGGTCTTAGACTGGAGGATCTTTGTAAGTGGGAAGTTTACGCAGTTGAATGATCTTATCTTTTTGTTTCTCGCGGATAACTATGATAGTCTCTTTTGCGATGTTCGTATCTTTATTTGTATTTATGTGCTAAGCAGAGAGCCATCACTAACGACAATCGAATGACGATTTTTACGAAACTCTGCGTATTATCATTTTCGTACAACACCACCCAACGGTTAAACCGGGCGTGAGCTGTGAGTTACTCTCATCACTGCCAGTGTTGCGCCGTGATCTGCACGAAGTTAAAACTATTTTACATGAACTAGTTTACTAACTTATTAAACATCGACTCGTCTCGACAACATGATTGCAATATTTGTTGAAATCCACAAACAGCCATGCTCTAGGTGTGATTCGAACCCGCGACCTTGGAGACACTGGCCTAACGCCTCAGACCTCAGGACTGCCTTGGTCTGCACACAGTTAAGTGTTTCATATGATGATGAAGCGAAATTACAGGATCCTTACTATAGAAGAGAAGATTCATTCAGTTCTGACCCTTTACAGCTCAAAGTTCCGTATTAAACCTCTCGATAACTCGACCTTGCTAAGTCGAAATATTCGATAACTCGTTTCCCGTTCAAATTCGAGTTGCGAGGTTCCACTTTAGTACCTGAAAATTTCGGTAAGAAACATACGGTATAAGACAAAATGAGTTTGTATGTAGATACAGTGACGACGTCAAGCCAGAGCTAGCTGTTCAAATCTATACGTGTGCTAGGTAATTAACCGTACAAACTTTTTTATACAAGGGTTAAGATGGCTAACCCTCCCTATGCATACCCATATACCTTGTGTGTGTATAAGATATAGGGTTTTCTACACCTAGAAACTACTTAAAGCTACATTACTCCTCATTTTTGTATTTTGCATGTGTTTTAGTACTTTCAGGGTTATAGGAATTTTGAACCGTTTCCAGTGCTCTATGGTAGAAGTAGTTTAACTGCAGTATTACTAACTGGCCCGCATATGTATCAATAGAAGTTAATATATCGCGATTTGTGTACTTCTACCGTGCCGTGCCGTGTAATGTCACATATCTTATTAACTCAGAAATATTGTAAAAACAACACAAATGACTCCGAACTTATCACCGAAGACTGGGCAAATTCTTCAAATTTATTTGTGCTTCGGTATTGAAATATCTTTATTCAAGACAGATATAAAG
>JAGDQP010064035.1:0-11632 GCA_022664845.1 Lepisma saccharinum
GTAGCAATTGATCTTCAAACAGTACTTCACATGTATTTACATGCTGATGTGCCCTCCTATTGGCTCGAGGGTAAAAGTGAAATTAATCCTTCTCTTCAGTCAGAAGTCTCGCGATTGATTCTAAACAACTCTCCGACTTTTCCTTTCCCTTGTATAATCAACCATTTCCTTTGTGAAATGCAACCAAAATATAAAGATGATGTACGGTTGCTTAAAGAAGAAGGGCGTGTAATTTAACTCGCTCCATTCCTACTTGTAATTTTTGGACATGACACAATCTAATGGTTTTGATTTGGTCAAGTGAGGTAGCTATGCAAAGTTGGGTTCAGATGGATTCTTTAATACGTACATTATACACTGAAGTGCCAAAAGTCATGGGATAGCGGGAGGGGAACTAGTTGAAGGCGCGGTAACATCGCGGCAAACCGGTCAAACGGAGGGAAGCAGTTCCAGTGTGGTCAGTTGGACTTCTGTCAATGTAGTGAAACGTTGTGTACCGTGGTGATGGTAACCCAAAGGGAATTATCAGCGTTTGAGCACGGGATGATGGTGATAGACGAATGGGGCATGCGATTTCATAGGTCTTCCGGACACTGAACTTTATTCGCTCCACAGTGTAGGTACCGCATTGGAGGCATTACGACCCATCAGTGACAGTGCAGTGGCCGTCCACGGGTGCTCAATGACTGCGACCGGCGACGTCTGAGGCCTGGGTAGACTCGTCTGGGCAAACAGACAACATTGCGTGATCTGAAAGCAGGAATCAATGCAGGACATCCCGGAACGTGTTTCAGAGGTCAGTGCAACGCAATTTGTTGTTTTTGGTCTCCAAGGGGTATCACAGCCGAAGACCGACACATGGGCTCGGGAACACGTGGATTGAGCCTTAGATGACTGGCAACGTGTAGCGTGGTCAGATGAGACGTTTACGCGCGGATGGTAGAGTCCGGGTGTATCGCAGACCGCGTGAGGCAAGTTGTCAACAAGGCAGTGAACAAGTTGTTGGTGGCTCCGTTATGGTGTGGGGCGTGCTTACCTGGTATGATTTGGACCCTCTGGTCTTCATGAACCGGACATTGACCAGTCAGCGCTATGTTCAACTGCTTGGTAACCATCTCCAGCTCTTTATGGACTTCATGTATCCTACCAACAATGGGATTATCCAGGATGACAAAGCGTCATGCCATCGGGTCGCAAAGGTGCGCGACTGGTTTGAGGAACATTCTGGCAACTTCCAACGCAAGATTTGGACCCCTGGTGTGGGGTATCATCCAAAGAGCTATTCGTGCCCAGAATCCTCCACCTGCAACAACTACCAAATTGTGGACGGCAATCGAGACTGCATTGTTGCACATCCCCCAGCGGACTACCAGCAACTTGTCGAGTTGCTGCACTTCACCGTGCTCGAGGGGTTCTACACGCTATTGGGTAGGTTACCCCTGACTTTTGGCACTTCAGTGCTTATAGGGCTACATAGATTAGATAGGGTAGATTTTGATTTTTAGTTTTCATAATATAAGATATAGATCCGTTTAGATAATTCGTTACTTTTCGTATTATTTTACAGGATTACATTTTGTAGTTGACGAAAGAACAGTCAAATTAAAACAACAAAGGCCGCGGTAGCTCAATTTTAGAGCACTCACCTCTGGTGTGTGGAATCCACATGCCATATGGGCTTTATGGTGGACAAACACTATTTGCGTGGGTTTTCTTGGGGTGCTCCCACTTTCTCCATTCCATCGATTCATCCCATCGTGATCCATTCGGCCTGAGCCAGAGTTGCCTAAAGGTCTTGGAATAAATTCAATTCAATTCCATTAAAAAATAAATATGACTTTGTAATTAAAATGGCTATTTCAGAATTGAATCTGTCGGTGTTGAAATACCAATTGAAGTACGAATGATAGAAAAGAAAGTCGAAAATTGGATTTATTTATGGCCTTATGGATGTGGCTAAGGTCGGGATAGGGTAGGGTAGAATATGGGGAAGGTATCGGCCAGGGCCTTCCTTAAGGTACCATCCCGTCGTTAGCCTCGTGGGAAACCGTAGATAATCTCAGAATGGTCGGCCTCGAGATTCAAACCCGCGTACGTAACTATTGTCGATCCGAAATTCGCGACGTTATCGCCTGTATTACAAGGGCTGGTTCCGTATTGAATTCAAGTACAACCAAAATGAAATAGCCTATGAATTTTAAGACATTGTTTTCATGACTGTTGTAAAACCATTATATCTAGAAGGATGTTCATAAAATTTTTACCCTATTGATGCATTCATTATATTGTAACGAAACTTGAGTCAGTCAGCAAATTGCTTCCACAATCATGCAATAAATGCTGTTTTCTAGCAGATGGACCATTAAAATAAGCCGCAACCAAAGGGTGAATTATAAAAATAAATGTTTTCTTTAAATATTTTAAATGTAACAAAAAGTGTGGTTTATTCTTTCTTTCACGTTGACTATGACATCTTTGCACACAAGTAAAGTGCATTTTTTTTTTTTTACTCTTGTTTGAAATTTCATATTTATTTATTTTCTTTAAAGAAAAAAAACTAGATACTGCTTTTATCCTAACATCAGGCGTATAGTAAACTAGACTGAAAAGAAACCCATTTAATTCCTAAAATTACTCTGCTCTGTATCCAATCACAGCACCTCAAAACAATTTCTCCAAGTGGCTGGAAACTCAATCAACGAAACTTTTGCAGAGGTTCAAGTAATTAAGTTTTTCCTTGGTCCAATTTCAAGTAGACGATTTCCGAGTTAAAAAGCACATGATAACAGGGAGAAGAAGAAAAAAACTGTGTAATGAAAGTTGTGATGGGATGAGATTCTTCACTTCGTTGTGGAGCAATGTACTCTTGTCTGATTGGCTGCTTTGTTTCGAGAAGATATTTGATGAAGCCTTCTCTTCGCCTCCTCTCTTTCGCGCTTTGGGAAACCTTAACTGTTAAGTTGTAGTTCTTCATTTGTTGTCCAGAACAGAAAAGTGTTCTAAAATTGAGTAAGGTGATTTTTTGTGTGTGTGTGTGTGTGTTTATTTTGTTAGGTTCATTTGGAATGTTAATTGACTCGAAAATTTTAGAAATGCTGATTACTTGAGTCTAGATTTATGTGCGGACAAAAATGGGAAAGAATCAAATAATTGATGCTTCGTGAGCACGTTTACAGTACGTGTCTGTTTTCTTTATGTTTTAATTATGATATTATGTTTCCATCCAACGTAGAATTGTGTTTCGCAAGATGAGTTCTCATAAACATAAATCGTCATAATGTTTGCGCATTTTTCTTGCAAATGAGTGGCTGTAGTTGAGTTGGTAAAGCGCTGGCTGTCCTTTTGGAAGGTTATGGGTTCACACCCAGCTTCCGCCCGTCGGGACTGAGTTTATTCCTGGTTTTCTCGCTCGCACCAGGAAAATGCAGCGGTAGTACCGTGTATTTTATGGCCAGGAATATTCCAAATCCAAATCCTTCTCTATGTTGTGTTCAATGTGAAATAGGATCTAAGCTGTATCTGGAGTTTGCTGAGTAAATAAACATTCTACTTATGACGTCACGCACTTTCATGTGAGGGCCCCATACTTGAGCTTGTTTATTACATGTGCTAAACAGTGAATTGTAGATTATGAGAGTTAAATATTTGTTTCATTTTTTTGCGCCGAATGCTATATTGAAAGATTTCTATTTCATTCAAACGTTTGGTCTAAATTTTATAAATTAGGAGAATAATCAAATATGTGTGCGTATGGGATAATATTTCAAGGCTTATAAATACATTTTATAACCATATATTATGGAACTTTTTGCATTTATGTATACAGTAGAATCTCGCTAATCCGGACCCCGCTAGTACGGACATCCGGTTAATCCGGACAGACCTAGAAAAAAATGTTCAAAAAAGCGTGCATAAATTTCTTTTTTGCACTTGTAATTACTGTATGTAACAGTAATGTACTGTAGTTTTCTTTAGTACCGTACAATCAATAAACATTGAGTTTCAATCTACTGTAGCGAAAAAAGAGACATCGATTTTAATAGTTTTACCCATCTAAAACTTGTTTTACAGATATTTTAAAGCTGATTCCGTTTTATCCGGACGGCGTCCGGTCCCATCAAGTCCGGATTAGCGAGATTCTACTGTAATTAATAAATATTGAAATATAGTAAATTGCGACAACTGTAATGAACATTCTGAATGACATTTAAACGATATTTTAATATCTCTTTATTTGGATGGAATTAGTTCACTTACTGTCTTAATTCTAAAAGTAATAGAAAGCAGTTCAAATCATCAAAAGAGCTCTTGATAAAATTAAACAAATAAAGTGTTCGGAAAATGGTAAGAGGGCAACTGTAGCGTTAGTTCAAAAAGGTTTGATCGACATGTTAGATGATTTACGGTGTATGCCAACTAGAGGAAATGCGATATCAATATCTACGTTATTGTCCTACGAACCTTGTACTGGAATTTTTGATTATCAAAGTTGTTTCCAAACCAGAGGACGAAAAAGTAGATTACTCTTGGAATAGTGGTTCTATAAACATGTTAGTGTGGAATTGCAATGGAAAATGTTTGGTCTCATGCGAACGAATGGTTTTTTGAACTGGAACCTTATCTGAGCAATTATGTAAGTATTTATTTAGGTTGTTGATAGTTTAATATCATTAACAATAAGTTAATATTCAGATCGACGTGAGAACGGATGATGAAATAAGCTGATAAACAGTTTTTTAAAGCAATAGCTGACCAATAAGATCTGTATTAGTAGTCCTATTTGTCTTTAGTTTTCATTCTAATAATTTGTTGGTTCGTTTAACAATGAATATAGTTTTTTATGTAATCTGTGAATATGTCTACAGAGTATTTTCGTGTATGTAAGTGGCTATTTTATATATACGGAATAGTGGCTTTTAGCTGAACTGAAAGGTGTGATTCAGGTACACACTAAATTCAAACAACGGAATATTTCATCTGTCGAGAGTGGAAACAGGAACCACTCTTTTACAGCGGATTTTCATCTGAGACAAGATGAAATATTCCGTTCCACTTGAAAAAAGGTGGGATCTATGGTAGGTCTTTTCGATAGGGACATACACTTTTTTTTAATGCATTTTCTTCTATTGAGGTAAAATGTTCACCTTTTGAACATGAAAAGATGCAATAAAATGTTGAAAAATTAATGTGCTTATGAATGAACAAGAGTTTTAAAAGAAACTTAACCACGGTGGGATTTGAAGCTGCTACCAAGGATTACGGAGTATAGGATTGCCAGCTCGCATAAGCGACAATAGTTTGAACTAAGAGCGATACTTGCATAGTAGTGGCACCTGGTAGCCAGCAGGCAGAACTATCTACCGGGTCAACGACCGTTCATAATGGATTTAGATCCGGGTTGCAAGTTTGCATTTTACAGTACAACTGTGAATGGGTATTTCAATATAAAGCTCTGATTGGTTACTGTAAAAAGAAATCTTGCATCCGGGCTATCTTTATCTTTGGAAATGAAAAAAGGAAATTGTTCCTTCATCTCTGTCAATATTTCCACTTCAGGAAGCAGTACAAAGTCTTATAATGTGTTGACATTAGTTGTTTGTTAGTGGATTGCACTGTAGAATATATAGTAAACGCAAATAATCTAAATGTCGCTCCAACAATTTCAAGGAACCACAATCTCAAGGAGCAGCGGTCCTAATCCTACCATGCTCCTACTTCTGACGCTACTCTGTCGTGCAGTGAGCCTTTCTGTGGGAGCGGATGCGTGCTTTCCGAATAGGAACGAAATTCGCCGAAATTCTTTGTTACCGGCTAGGTATGTTGTATTCTAGGTCAAGTAACAAGGATTAGCCTAGTCATTGGCTGTAGTTCACCTGCCTACCTGAAGATGACACGACTGTAGTTCGATAGTACTCCCATCTATAGTTAATACGTTCAACTCCCTTCAGCTGGCGGTTCTATACTCTCTAGTCCTTGCTGCTACCTTCAGACCAGCTAACAAACGCCTTATACCCTCAGCCAGCCGGCCAACTGCGAGAGTATGCCTTTTAAATGATTTCTTTCTTCTCGTCAGGTATTTAAAAACTACGTTCAAAGATTTCTTGTAGGCCTTATATCTTACTCCTGATGTCTGTTCAATTTTGTCGCTGAGAAAAGTTTTCGGGTTTTCTGTTCTTCTTCTTATTATTGTTTTTTTTAACTAAATGCGATAAATTTCACAGTCTGGCTTCGTCTTTCGATAACCTTCGCGGTTACAAATGACGTAGAACAAACTTGACTAGTAGTCACGATGTATTGGGAACCACTCTAAAAAGATGAGAAATCACTCTTCCAAGTTTGAAGAATAAAATATTCATAAAGCATCGGAACTCCTTCTAGAAATGTCACATTTTTTATGCAAAACGAGAGCGTTTCGTTGAAAACCACTCGCTTTTCGATTGAAAATTCCGCTTTAAAAATGAGTGGTCCCTCTTTCCGCTCTAAGAAGATGAAATATTCCGCTCTTCCCAGTTAAGTGTGTATTTAAGCGTATATTTGGATGCGTGTTATGTTTGTGCGTCTATTAGCATGATATAAGTTAAAGTTATCGTTGCTCATTACATATATAGGTTAATATAGTTTCTTGAGCACATATATTAGCACTATTACTGTCATCTTCGAACTAGAACTTATATGATTTCTAAACGAGGAATCTATTCAGTTAAGTGACGTTTGCTTGTGCACTGTTCGGATGACCTTTATACTCGCCCGATTCTTGAATCTATTATACTTAACGTAAGTTCCGTAACCCTGTCTAACTTGAAGATTAAGTTCATATGACCGTTACTCTGACACTTTGCTTCAATATTGTTGTACTCTACTATTAACTCGTTGAATGATTGTGAAAATCTACAACTTGACATAAACGAAATAGTTAAATGGTGTAACAATAACTCACTTGAAATTAATGTCAACAAATGTAATGTAATGTCATTTACAAGATGTCAGACAGCCGTGCATTTCAAATATAATATTAATAACACGCCTCTCCCATACCCCAAAACTATAAAGGATCTAGGTATAATATTTGATTCGAAATTACTTTTTGATGTTCATGTAGACAAAGTTGTTAATGAAGCGTATATAAATCTGGGATTAATAATAAGAATGGGAAAGGATTTTAGGAAGACAGAAACTCTCATGCGTCTATTTTAAATATATGTAAGATCAAAAATTGAATACGCTACCATTATCTGGAATCCAAGTACTTCATATAGCTCAGACAAGCTGGAAAAAATTCAAGCAAAATTCCTAAGATTCCTAATATATAAAGAAGCAGGCGTTTATCCGAGAACTGATTGCAAAAAAAAATATTAAACACAAACTTTAACATGATGAGTCTTGGGAACAGACGTACTCTTCATGAAATGATTTTTCTTTACAAAGTGTTTACAGATAGAATAGATTGGATCAGTCTCCTTTCAGACTTTCAGATACATGTCCCATCAATCAAAACCAGAACAGAAAATTTAGGATTCTTTTATTTATCAAAAACCGCGAACAAATATTATGCATGTCACCAACTTGGAGAATGAGCGCAATCTATAATGACATAAGTAAAAGAGCTAAGGAAATTTACTTTCATAACATGAATCTTAAACAAATTCATAACATTGTAAAAAAAAAAAAAAATCTGTATGCTGATTGTACTCGTAGTGATGACACATTTAAAATATGAAAGATTGTAATTAGGTTCTCCTGTTGTGTTCTAAAATAAATAAATTCCAATGGTAGTAGTACTCTTGTGTACAAAATATCTGTAATCCTCTTGATTCCGAAACAACGAATATAAATCTCTTCTGCACAATGCCGATCAAGCTTAAACTGAACAGTCGACAATCTTCAGGGATAATGGGTTACTTGCTTTTCATACTATTGAACAACATGGATTTAAATACTGGAGACGGATTAACTGGCCCAATACAATTAAGTTGGATCAACTTGACGCCAGTTTTCGAGTAATCTTTCCTAGATTATTCGGATTAACTTGCGTCTTAGTGGTTGTCCTATGCCTGGGCGTTTGGAAGCAAAGAATGGAGGAAGACCTAGCTAAGGAAGAGAGGAGGAAGACTGGAATATTTTAAATATGGTATTGTACGGAACGTGATGTTCAGTTGTTGTTTTTTTTTAATCGATTACACCTGCCAGGTAGGTCTACTCATGGATTGTGCTTGCTTCAGTTTCTAGAGTGTATCACTGTCGGAATTTTAAACGGAAGTTGAGTCAACAACGCGTTACAACTAGCTTGTTACATAACACGTGAACTGTATATACAACTTCAGAAATACATTCTGAAGGTTAAGGCGTCGGCTTCTTAAACGAAGGAGCCCGGTTCGAGTCCCGGCAGGGTCAACACTTTTTTTTTTTCAAAATATATTTTCATATGTTTCTATGTATTATTAATAATTCTTTTCTTGCACTTTTCGTAGATTATCTTAAATTAGTGATCATACGAACGTGGAGGTTAGGTAAGGTCATGTATCTATACACTCTTTGTTCTTGACGCAACTTCCGTTCAGAATTCCGACAGCGATACGCTCGTTTCAGTTTCGGGTCGCTAGAAGTAGATCCATAGAGTTCGCAATATAAATAGAGGGAGCTTCAAGCTGTTTTAAAGACGAGGGGAGTGAAGCCAAGAGACGGAAGGGACGAGACCCATCCACCACATTGACTGGCCCCATATTTGGAGACCCTCTTTTCCGAGTATTGCTTTCTCATTCTTATGCAAACAGAAAGTTAGGGCTGAAGAAACAGACAGTCCTCACAATACTCGGTATAGAGGGACTCTAATGAGGCCACACAAGATGGCTGCCGATGAACCGTAATTTGGCTTCAAGTGACGTCATGTATATTCTCTCTATTTTCTTCCTAACTCTATGAGTAGATCCGTCTCCTGTGCCTAAATCCATGTTGAACAATGACGTAACTCATACATGAAATTAATCAAGATGCCCCTTAAACCACTATGGACTTATGTTCTGCGCACAGCGGGGCGAAATTCGATTCGAACGTCTGACCCAGGATATTTCTATTCTGGAAAACGCTTTATTGCCGTAAATATAAGAAAGGTAAATATCGAAGCATACATTTTATTGTCCTTGAATAACAAAATTCAAACTATGACTCTGTCGTAGTGTACAAAAGCACTCTTTTACATAAATGTGTACAGTCATTATCTTAGTCCTTTAATGCATCTCATTAAGTTGTTGACTTAAAATGTATTGTAGAATTTTCAAACTAACAGGGCGTATTTTACAAACAATATTTTAACTTCTCGGAATATAAAATATATTAATTATAATAACATATAATATTGCATCCATTATACCTACTATAAAATGGTGCTACCATCTATTGTGCAAAATCTCAGCACTGCCCATAAATATTACCACATTAACTTATTACGATGATCAGCTCCACTGATGCCGCTTTGAAATTAACAATCAAACCTAATGAAAACTAATTCGAAGGACGAAACTTGATAATTAATAATCTAACCTAACGAAAACTGCCGAAGTGTGAATCATTGGTCTTCCATGAACCTATTACAGAATCAAGTTTCTGCATAAAAAAAACTTATTTAAAGCTTTTTAGATTAAATAAAGATGTCTGTTATCCAAAAAATTGCACTTAAGTCCTAAAAGCAACATTTTGTGATGATTTGATAGCCATCGTTGTGTTCTATCTCTTTAATACTCAGTTTTGTGTCTGATACGATGTCGCGTATGTTTTATCATGGATTATTCGCGATAATAGTAATGGGTAGTGATTTATCCAGAGATTTCCAATCAGGAGGACGGGCCTAAAATTACGGGTTCTGTCTGTGTTACTGTAATTTATTTTCCACATTGAATTCTCAGTTTTCAGGAAGTTTAGGTTTGAATCTGAGGATGTGGGGTTTACGTCCCGAAACATCTTACACTATATTATTTGTGCAATTTTGGAACGGACTTGGACACTCTCACCTCTTTCAAGGACTAGTTTACCTGTTCACTCTACGTTTCTTTTCTATCAGATTATTATTTTTAATATCGCGGGTTAATTAACATTATTGGCATTGGTTCCATCTGTAGAATGTATTGTTGAAATTTTCTAAGAAAGTATTTGTCGTACTCTTGAAGGCATCCCGAACACAAACCTGAGAGAATAATTGACTTCATCAGTACAGTGCTCGAAGTGGGTTAGAAAAGGTAACGAAATGCCAGCAGAAAGGGGCTAAAAAAGGTAATTTGTTATTTTATAGAATCAAATTCGATATAATTCAAAATCAGATTGCTCAACTTTGCATTATTCATGATCGCACTTTTAATTCTCTGAAATTACAATGCTTTTACTGTTGAATGTGTTACGTAATGCGACTATACAACATTACAGAAGTTGTACCGTAAAACTACAGTTTTTCTAATTGAATTTTGAATTTTATGTATGGCCTTTAGGCATCTAAGGCTCAGGCCGGGATAGGGGAGGGGAAAGGATTCGGGAAGGTGACAGCCAGGGCCTATGTTTAAGGTGCCATTCCGGCATTTGCCTGGTGTGACTGAGGAAAACTCCTGAAAAAACCTCAGTCAGGATGGTCCGCCGCTGGGATCGAAACCACGACTTCCCGAATGCTACGCCAATGCTGTACCACTGAGCTACGTCGGTTTTTCTCATAGAGTCTGTATGCTCAATTAGGATAAAGTCACAACTCTAGTATCATTGTTTCTCGAGCTTAGACCTAATAATTCATTAGGGTGTAGTTTTCGCTTGTTTTCTTGCATCCCCATAACTGGGAAGATATGTGATTTAATAAATTGACAACACTGGGTTCCTTGTGACTACAAGGTTTATCATAAGCTACGATAATATTTATAGCAAAACACTTTTCTATTTCAGCTTCTTACAACTTACAAACACAATTACATGACAGTAAGCCTACTTAAAACAAATTATGTAAAAACTAAAAAAAACAAAACAAAAAAAAAAACACTTTTATATATAAAAAAATCATTAAAAAGTAGTAAATAATGTTTCTGCTATTTATAGCTTTTAAAGATTATAAAGGGTCATATAAAAAGTCTCCGCGGTTTTTTGGTACATGTTTGAACAAAAAATTTCTTTATGGAAAATCAGTTTTAATCAAGTACATATTGACCATTATTATCTATGACCTATTGCCATTTTTCGGGTAGCTTCATAATTCCATCGGTGTAGAACTTCGTTGGTTTTTCGTCGAAAAACTTGGCCAAGTGATTTTCAGCGGCGCTTCGGTGGGCCAGTTTTTTACCATCAAGAGAGTTTTGCAGAGACCGAAACAAATGGTAGTCAGACGGTCCAAGGTCCGGGCTATACGGTGGATGCATCAAAACTTCCCAAAAAAGTTTTGTGAATTTGTTCTGAGTCATCAAAGATGTTTGTTGGCGCGTATTGTCATGATGGTATACAACTCCCTTTCTGTTGGCCAATTCTGGTCGCTTTTTCTGGATTGTTTCGTTCAAACGGTCGAGTTGTGCACAGTACAGGACCGAATTGATGGTTTTGTCAGGTTGCAGCAACTCATAATGGACGTACTGTGCACAACTCGACCGTTTGAACGAAGCAATTCAGAAAAAGC
>JAGDQP010064037.1:0-11632 GCA_022664845.1 Lepisma saccharinum
ATTCATTTTACAAATACGTTCGGAATGAATCTACCGATTTGAATATGATTTTCTAAAGTGTGATAAAAATTCACTCTTTCTGTAGAAGACTGTACTCAAACCGGTGTATCCATTCCAAATATATTCGGAAAAGAAATTGTACAAATGGTTATTTATTTCTGACCACGATAGTAAATAAAGTACATCAATAGTAATGTACAACCATTTACTATACACGTAAAAAGTACAGCACCGTAGTAATATTCGTGCAAAATCATGCACCACAGACTTTTCCAACACACAAAGAGGGTTAAATCAACACAGCACACGGTATTAAAATAACATCGATCACAGGTGTTGTTTTAACACCAAGAGTGGTGTTAATCAAGTGGCCTGACCTTGAATTTTAACACAGAGTGTGTGTTGAATAACACTAAAACGGTGTTAGTTACATGGCCTTGACCTTGAATTTTAACACAGTGTGTGTGTTGAAATAACAACGAAACGGTGTTAGTTACATGGCCTTGACCTTGAATTTTAACACTGAGGGTGTGTTGAAATAACACCAAAATGGTGTTACCTACATGGCATTGACCTTGAATAGTGACACAGTAAAGGTGTAGTAATAACAAGAAAATGATGTTCAAATAACACAGGTGCTGTGTTACTGTTCCGTAACACTTACACAACATTATCAACACTTTACACACTGTCTTACTTTGTTCGTGTTAAGCTAACACCACTAAAAGTAACACAGCACACTTTTCCCCACACTACCGGCCCTGACACCGTGCCGAATCAACACTGAAAAAATTAACACAGGCCCGAATTTAACACCGCTCAACACCGGTTGTGTGTTAAACACGTAACACCCCCCCTGTCTTAAACGGTAACACCGGGGGGTCTATGTTGAATTAACCACGAAAAGTATTAGTCACGCTGGAACCACTGCCCTGTGTTAAAATTGAGTTGAATTAACACAACTATTTTTTTTGCAGTGTAGCGTGTCTGCCACGCGGCATTCGGTAGGTCGAGCGTGGGTACGAACTCCCACAGCCCATTTTAAGTCCTGGATTTCTTCAGTCCCACCAGGCGAATGCGGGGATGGTGCCTTCTGTAAGGCGAGGACAGCTGCTTTTCACATGTCCCTCCCCTATTTCGGTCTGAGCCTTAGCTAACTAAAGGCTATAAAAAATCAAATTAAATTATTGTCATAAAATGTCTACATTGTCCAGTTTTCATTTTCATTGTCCGCCCACTCAGAAACTAGGACCGCCTCCCTCCCCCCACCCCATCAAGCGTTTCTGGCGCCGTTCCTGGTATCTAGCTCGAGACGTAACATTTAATGCCACTCTCTACCGCACGGAACGTTAATTCTGTTCCAAAAGTATCCTTAATTGAACGATCTATGTTCCTCAGGCAGAGTATCAGTGTACAATCTTCTTCCACTTGACATATATTTTCACTTGTGAGAAAGAAATATTCGAACGCAACTTAAAAATGTTATTAGGCTCACGGTTTTCACATTTGTTTCTTGGATATTACAATAGTATGTTAACGAGTTCATATGTGTATTGTTAGTTTTATTATGTTTGCTGATTTATATTATATTACCTGTTATTTCTACATTATGCTATAAGTGACGATGAAAAATATTTGATTTATGCATCTAAAACGTTAATAAACAAATAGAATATACACGATGGGTACAAAGTCGCTTTCATCAAAACAAGTAAGAAAAACAAATTATTAAAATAAACCATGCAAAAATAAAGTTTATAGTTTTTTCCTAGCAAGTTAATTAAATTTATTCAAAGTATCAAGTCTTTTCCCATCGTTTTCTGTTTAAGCAATGCAAGTAACCATGACTTAGTGTTACAAGATTCCAAATGTCATGTGTTCGAACATAGTTCTTTCAGTATGTGATGATAACATTGATTGTTTTGTAATCACAGAATCAAACACTTTTATTAAACCTTCACTAAATGAACACTCCAGAAGCTAATGATGTTTGCAAATGCTTTATTAATTTAATTTTTCTCTGATGTTTTCTTTAAATCTAAGTATACCTTTACAGCAATTAAATAATACCAGAGGATTGCAGCACCGTTTAATATGTATTTGAAAATTGAAATTATGTGTATGTGTATATGTGTCAAGAAATTGTGAAAAAAACGAGTAAGAAAAAAACTCAGTTCCTTTAGCATCTATCAGTAAAAAAGATTATGTCAAGAAATTGTGAAAAAAATGAGCGAAAAATTAAAGAATGTAACTCTAAAAAAACAAACGCTTTAAATATTCTTGCTAGACAGGTCTAAAATGAATGTTACAAATAATTTCACTTGGTGACCCTAGTGTGTATTAAGTCTGATCTTATCTATATGTTAAAACTAAAAGTATCAGTCTAAAGTTTCCTATATTTTGTAACGAATGGTGAGTTCAATGTAGCTACTTAGCTGATTGTACAATAGATTAAATCTTAGAATCACATTCAACATTAAGCCTTATCATGATTTTTCATCTTTTCCTTGTTTAGCTAGACCACGCAATCGTCTCTCAGTATTAAATCACATTACAGACTCCAGGCTTCTTTCGCCAATGTCAATGACCGCAATAGGAATCCACAATTGCAACCGGAAGCAAACATTCTACTTGTTCCATATCTGTGGAGAAAATTTACTAAGTAGGAAATCCCGTAAGGGTGTTTTCTATTTAGGAATCTTAACTCTTTTGGGAGAAGGAGGTCCAGTTCAAAGAAAATTGCTACCTTTTGCATCACAAGAAGGTATATTTGTAAGCGATCTATATAGGGTACAAATCCGTTCGGGCAAACAATGTTACATACATTAGGAAGTGTACGTGAATATTTTTGAAAATGTCAAAAGAGAATAAATACTGAGTTATTTATCATTAATAACTTAGTAACACGTTATAACCATTTAATTTATAAAAATATCTTCTCAGTTCTGCTTGTTATTTTATAAACATTAACGTGTGAAAGTGACTAACAATCGCAACATCTACATTCCGTCTCACGAATTATGTGCGTGTCTTTTCGTTCAGCTCACAACAGAAAATATTGTCCCATATGTACGCATGAATTATAATTGTGAGGCATGCGGTTATATATGGCGCACGAATAGGTGAGCCTGTGACATTAACACATGAAAAAAGAATCTAAAATAACACAATTTTAGTCTATAATCATGCTTAAAACTGTGGTCACATTAAATTACCACATTGCTCCATAGATCATAAAAATGGAGATGACAGATTGTGTCTAAACAGGAATCATTATAAGTTTCCAGGAGTTATGATATATCGAAACCATGTTTTAAATGAGAATTTGAAACAGATCATTTACATAATGGCACAGATTTCTCCTATCTGGGGTGATAGATCGATTTGAAGTCTTCCACATCTGATTCCAACACGTCTCTCTTGCTCCAGTTTATGCTTTCTCTCTGGGTTGCGCCTTTCCAATTCTCTGTCTTTACGTCCGTAGATAGGAAGTTTATAGATATCTTCAGGTTCAAGTTAGGTTCACACATTGGTACACTAACAATTTCGTCGTTTTCCTCGAGAGTTATGTTGGCATCCTTGAAGTCATGACGAGTAATGAAATCTCTCGCTACCAAAAGTGAATGATTGAACCCTTTAATGACATAAAACTTGCCGTGTAATTCTCTACCCCTATACAGATGGGAAGCAGAGTTCTACCCAATAAGTTTCCCTTCCTAGTACTAGTATAGTCCACCAATACCACATCCAACACAGGTTCCAACTTAGGATGAGAGACAATTGAGGCTACTTTCTTCCAAAAGTCTTGAGCACTAAGAGATACGTCGGCCCCACTATCACCCACAATCTGCGTTGGGTTTGATTCATTTCTTCTTCAAAGTCTTCGTGTAGCCATCACCTTCTTCTACGTTATACTCCCATTCATTTGGATCAATGAGACAGAAACTAAGTCAGTAATGGATCATACCAGTACATTTGTCTTGTACAGGTGGAGCATGGCTGATCTTCATTACGGCGTGAGATTTTCTGGTTACGGTAAGGTTTCATCGTCTTAATACAGGTCTTCTCATGACAACTATCATTCCCTTCTCCGACCCACGAAGCGGGTTGCATTATCGTTTTTTTTACTTAATTATAGGTAAAGATATCTTGAGATACGGGTTATCTCTATTCGTATCTAGATACGTAAGATACGGGCTATCTTTCACCTCACTACTACTTTGCATAGACTCCTGACCTGGGTCTATCGAATCTTCCGTGATTTTCCTATTCGTTGGTTCATGCATTTCCTTAAGTTTGGTCTGTTTCTTGTGGCGATATTTGTGAATCGCAATCTTTTCAAGAGGGCCCTCCTTTCTCCTAGCAAGGTTAACGTTTTCTACTTCTTCATCTCTTGATTCCTTTGTACGTAGTATTGGCACATGTAATGACTTCATTAACCGTCGTCTGCTGTGATGCCATCGGATTCTTAAAACTTTTTCTAAGGCTCCCTTCGTTAACTTTTGGAAAACGGGCTTCACATGTATCAAGGATCAAATCTAAACGACGTATCGTTTCAAGCATATCAGTGAGGTACACGACGCAATGTTACCAATTGAATTTGGTATGCTATTGGTAGGAAAGGTATTAAACTGTTGCAGACATAAGATTCACTCGTTTCAGCATCTAGGTTTCAGAAGACACTAAAACGTGATGTCACAAAGTGCTCTACGCTCTGATCGTGTTTTGAATTAAAAGGTATAGTCCTTAGTCTAGTCAATTTAGCGTATGTCATGTCAGTTGACTGGTAATAATCTAAAAAGATATTTTGAATTGAGAATTAGTTAACCGTGTTTAGTTGGAGTTAAACCAAGACAACGCCGATTTTTGTAAATCAAAAGGTAATACTTTTACATATTGATTACGTGTGATACCAACCAATGAAGCCTCACGTTCGAACTGTTAGAAATGACCTCGTTGAGAGGTCGCCATTGTCAGTCGAGTATTTTGTAAATGATTTTAATTCTGACAGACGAATCCTGTTAATCTTTAGTTTTCTAGATGTGGATCTTTCACAGCTTTCATTAAAGTCTTTCTTGTCCATATCGGGCCTTCGACTGATATGGGTGCTTTGAGAAACTTCCTTTCAAGGCGCCGTTTCTTGAACGCGCACTTCTATCATGACGACAACTGTCTGAATACCCACTTTCTGTGCTCGATGTTGATAGATGTCTTGAATTTTCTAAAGGTACATCCTCACTCTTATAAGATCTTTCGCTTAGACATGGCTCTGCGCCGACATCTGTTTCGGAATCACTTGACGATATATTGAACAATCTTCTCCTGACACCACTGCATCGGAGGTTGCTATCCGTGCTATAACTCCCCTTCCAATGTGACTTCTTTGGAATGGAAACCTTATCATCTGCATACGGCTTCAGCTTGCGTCCCGTTCGTATCAACGTCTTTTCCACCTGAACAAATCGTGAACTTGTAGCTAGTAACTCAGATTTATTGAAGTTAGATTGAATTTGTAATTATTTTAACCACCTGGTATTCCCTTCTATCAGACTTTGCAAAGAATTACATAAACTTGATGTAGCATTCATACAATGAACCTGAGTTTCCTCCAACTGCGCTTTCTGCTTTATCATGTTGATTTCTACCACAGCCTTGCCACTTCCTATAATATATCCTTTAATTTCTACAGAATAATTGCTTTCAACGTCCCTTCTTACTTTCTGGATTTCTTTCGAAACTTGAATTAACATCTTTTCCTTCATGACGTTATCACTCTGCTGTAGATAGTTCACTCGGTTTGTCAATATATCTTGCTCCTTTCTTACGACTTGATAAAGCATTTTCAACTCTTCCGACTGTGTGAGAAGGCGTTCACTATTTTTTGTGACACGTTCCTCCACAGAATTGATACGCTTCGTCAGTTATTGTGCAGTTTCTAAACAACTTGGGCTCTTCAATCTGCATCTCCATTCCGATCTTCATAGCTAGCAATTGTTTATCAATGGATTCAAATTGGTCGGAAATCTGCTGAATTGGAACTTCTGTACTTGTCCCATAACTTCTTCTCTGGATTCTACCATCTGCGTTTTAATTTCTTCTTGTATCTTAAGCATCACAGCAAACATTTGTTCAACTGGTAGCAATGCTAGCTTAGGATCAAACGAAGGATGTTGTAGTCTGGGTTACGACACGATGAACACCTCCAGCACATACCATCAGGTACTGAGTCATAGTCCCGTTGCCGCATCTAAACTCATTCCGCTGCACAGCTGATGGTACCACATCTCACAGCCTGGACACTGAACCTTCCTTTCGTTTCTGAACGGCTTAAGGAAACATACAACAATGTCGTTTAAACTTTCTTGGTTACTAATTTTCAGAGGCAACGAAGTCCTTTCCTCTTTTATTTGCTTAGACAGGGTAAATATTTTCAATCACAACGTCGAGGATAAATGATTTTCTGACTTGAATACTTCTTCCAATATGGCGATGATGTCTCACACCTAATGCAGAACATGTACCGGCCACGTAATAGTTACTGGCAACACTGAGTAGCCACTGACAACACCAAGTAGTCACTGGTAACACTGAGTAGTCACTAACAACCAAAAACGTTTTTGCTAACAACACTGAGTATTTACCATAGAGCATATAAAAAATAGAGAGAGCCTAAGGTTGGTTTATGGGTGAGGGGTATGAAGCCAGTGAGGAGCAGAGGGAAATACGGTGCGCACAACGTTGCCAACTAGTACGACCCGGACGGAAATGAACGATAATGTATGTTTAAATACGATGTTAACTTGTACGATCTACTCCAAATGTACGATAATTCAGTACACGTTTAAGAAAAATCATTTATGCTTCTTTTACGAGTGAAATTAGCATATAACAGAATACTTCATAGAAAATCTTCGTGTGGAGTCTACGATCCAAGAAGCAAAAATACGATAATTTAGAGTGTATTGTACTATCCTTATAATGGAATTGGCTGGAAACCATTTGCGTAGAACCGACAATGACGTAGTCTGATTTTATATGATGTAATATTAATATCACGATAATTTTAAGAAGCATGTAATTTTTTAGCGTACAAGTGCTCTAAACATTAACATTGCGGACTTGTGCAGTATATCATTGTCGTTTTAAAACCGGAGAAATCAATAAAAAAAAATGCAGGTAGAAGTGAAAAAACATCGAGAAATTACGTTCCACAGGTGAGCATTTACATGCATAGTATGTTTAAGTACTATTTGTCTTTTAGGCTCTTCTTTAGGATACGTCGGGCGTTCCATTTGGAACCATATATGGAGCAGTCACAGGTGGTATCTATCAAAGGTGATGTGCATCGCGTATAATGAAGAAAAATATCTAAACTGGCTTTTTCTAACCCGTCGTCGTTTCCTATCGCTTACTCGACATACTGTCCGTGATTTTTGTAGCAAAACATCAATGGTGATATGGAAATAATCACTATGACGTAACATTACCATGATTCCGATTTATGAACATTTGACTTATTTCGTTCGGAAAAATCATGCCCGACGTAAGCTAAAGTAATAATACCATGTTGTCAATAGTTGCCTTTTTTAACATACGGGTTTAACATAAAAACTTTTCAGTAGCTCAATAACGTGTTCCGTGCATCAAAATAGTCAATATTTATCTTGTGAACCAAAACATACATATCAAATTTCAATGTAACCGAATCTAACTTAGAAAATATTGCGAGAAATGGATTCCTTTGTGTTATGTAATTTGATTTTACCTTAATAGTTGTATTTTACATACCGATACTATATTAGCATATTGATAGAATATTTAGTTGTTTGTTAGAGACGAATAATCCTGTCCATCCCATGCAGTAAAATATTTTGATCGTTTATCCCGTATGAATTTTCAGTAGATTAGGTAACAGATTAAGTTAGTTTTTTTTAAAAAACTGGAACTCGCTGTGACCTGTCGTGGATTCTGTTCTCATATTAAGGTGCCCTTACGTTAAACAGTCTGAAGTTAGTTTCGGGAAGACTTTTGCCATGTTCACTTACCAATGAGTTTAAAGTTTTTCTAAATCATTTTTTCGAGCTTTTAGATTAATTTTATTCAGGTTAAATACGATCGGTGTTTGATCACCTAGAGATCCTTAGTGGCACAAGTATGTAGGTTTCTTTACAGCTTCTTCGGTTCAGTGGTTTGAGAATGCTAGGTTATTGTTGTATGACGAACGAGGTTTAGTTGCAGGCTTCCGTGGTAATATAGCGGTTAAGGTTTTGGGGAGGTGCATAAACCACCTCAAAACGGAACTTTGATATGTAGTATCTATTATAGAACTCCAACCTGCGAATTCCGACCAGGGGTTTGGGGACCCGGGGTCCACCTGGTCTAATAGTTGCTGTTTTTTTTATACATCCGAGTGTTGCTGAGTAGTGAGTTCAGATAGAGAGAAGTGAATGTTTAAAAATCTGGTACAATTAAGCTTTTGCTAGCCTCTTGAAGTGAATAAGCCCTGAATTGTACTTGACCACAGAGGTTCCGTGTTTAACCTTTTCACCCTTATTCAGCGCTGCGATGAGATCCTTTCTGCGCACAATTTAATGTTCTTTTGCTGCATGAGGATGGGCACAAATTGCGTAGCAGCTACTTTTTTCACTGCTACTTTGGCTAAATTGCTATCACTGCTACGACTAACGAAAAGTAGCAGCTATTTCCTTATCTACTACTTTTCTCTGAATGTCGCGAAATATATAAACAACAGCACAGCAAGAGAAAGAAGCTGTTACTTCATTTTCTTTGCCTGTCCCTTATCAGCAGAAACAAACACGACGGTTGATCAATACAGTCAAGTCGGACCAATACAGGCGAGTACCTTTCCTGTTATTATTATTATTAAATAGTGTTATTTTTATTATCGTGTTATGTCAATCACCATATTTACTGTAACTACCTACGTATGACATTCTAACTCAGTGATTCTGCCAGACCCCCCTGTGGGGGTTGCCCCCAAATTCTCACCCGTACGTCAACTTTAAAATTATTTTTGTCAAAAACAGATAGAAATCGTGCAAAACTCCACTTCCACTCTAGAAATCGTGCAAAACTCCATTTCCACTCTACCAATTTTGATTTTACCCTCCCCCAATTGAAAATAGAATCTCCCTTGCTGAATCTCTATTATAACTACAGATAACATTGCATTTCCCTATATCCATTTCTATGTTTATAATACACAAAGCAAGTGCATCGTAACCATAATTTACATAATATTCTTTTAATTTTAGATTTTGGAAAAGTTAAAAAATACTGCGAGGAATGTGAAGATAAGGAAAAAGCTCAGTGCAGGACCACATGTTCCTGTAAAATTAGTCAACAAAATTCTAGCACAAGTGGAGGTGATTGCTCCACACCTGAATGCATCTCTTGAAAATAAATTTAATTGTGCATTTTATTGGGCTAAAACTTCAGAATCAGAAGGCACTGTTGCTCATGACATGTTCATATTGTCCTGCGGTGAGATAATTACATTTTCACCAAAGTGTGTATAATATTTATAGAAGATATTTGTGAATTACTGCAATAGCTTGATCACGCCTAACATTAACAGGAATTTTCTTAATGTTTAACATTCGATGTTTTCTCTTCCCTGTTTTATCTGTTTGGATGTGATCCAACATTGTAACACATTGTAGAAAGACTTATTTTTGGTTTAAGAAATTTTTAATACGTAAAAAAATCTGTTGTCAGGTTATGATTTAAAAATACTGAAAACACACCAACCACGAGTTTTTGGTTTAATAAATTATTAATGCTTAAAAATATCAGGTTATGATTTAAAAATACTGAAAACACGACAAGCACGAGCGAGAGGCACCAGTGGTTCTCCCTCCTGTAGACAGTGCTATTAGAGGCACGAGACCAAAACAAGTCCCATGAGAGAAACATTGTGGGATCGAGTCCTGCTCACGTCAGCCATCTTGAATCGGGTTTTCTAGGTGTTTCCTCAGTCGCAAAAGACCACTGCTAATACTTTCAATCGAAGCCCTAATTTAAACATTTCCCTTCATACCCGGAAAGTGTACGCCGAGGAACGTCATCCCTCCAACTTCTCACTTTCATCTGTACCTGTCAGTTCCAGGCCATATTGTACTTTTTAAAGTAATTTAATTAAGTGATCTTAGTGTGTATTTGTACACAATATTTTTAAAAAATGACCTATAGGCAACTCAGGCTCAGTCCAGAATAGAGTGGGAGAGAGTAGGTATCATCCCGCTACATTTGCTTGATATGACTTAGGAAAAACACGGAAAATATCCTTGAAAAGTTTAACTGAACCTGGCTGCTTTTACTAGGAATTTCCTTAGTTTTATCAGGTGAATATTGGAATGGTACCTATATAAAATACCATAGCCTGTAAAATACCAGAGAGAGAGAGAGAGAGAGAGAGAGGAGGAGATGACGGTGAGATTTTTCAGAGCCGAAATGAGTGTTGGACAAAACTCTTATCATTGCACGTAATCTTTCTTTAAATCTGGAAATTAACTTGACATTTTGATGCTACTAGCTGTGTAAATGCAAGGAAAAATATATCTATAAAATTGTAATAAAAACATCTTAAGACGTGTCTAGTTACAGAGGTGCAAAATATAGTTAGGTATTCGGCTTATATGCAAATGCAATAAAAAAATCGTAAAGGCGTTTTATAACTGCTTTCCTAACTGGTTATTCACGTTTAGAATTTTTTATTATTTTCTTCTTGACCAGAAACAAAACGAAAAAAAAATGGTGTATTAGTCCAACTGTACTTAGGAAGGTCTGTAAACTGTAAACAAGTAGTCTGCAACTTACAATAAGCAGAACATGCCTTTCAAATAATTAGAAAAGAGCATTTTTGTCTATCAAGCGATATGATGTATCCTGTAAAATATTCCTGCCAAAAACCACCTTATTAAATAGCGTATACTCTATACTTTTGTGTTGCAAAAAAAAAAAAAAAAAAAGAAAAAAAGAAAGAAAGAAAGAAAAAAGAAAATATCATATAACTAATTCAAGGTTTCCTTTCACTACTCTTGTAAATAACAAACGATATGGTTGCTTTTAATAATGTATTTAATTTTGGATCAAATCACCTCCCTATTCTTGATTTATCAAGCTTCTCAAGCAGTTCTTTATTAGCTTCACACTGTAAAAGACTCTTTCACGACAAACATGGGTTATTGGTAATGTTAATGCATATGAAGAGTACAGGGAAATAAGGGGTGTCCATTTTTTAAAATTAAGTTTGCACTTGCAATAGGTGTCACTCACAATAACAACTAACAGCTAGGAAAGTTTCAGTCCAAAAGCCCAAATAATCTACAGGTTATAGCGATTATCAGAACATTAAATACATGGAAGTAAACGGAAGAATTAAACTTGAAAATGCGTTTTACAAAAAATCACCTTTGATGGACAGCCTCCCAGCTTCTTTCCCTATATACTACTCTTCATATTTGAACGATAAGATGAAGAGAGTTGAAAATCTTGCAGAACACACATGCCGTACAGCCCTTGCAAAATTTTCAAACAGCAGGGCTGCACTCTAAAAATGTTATTCCCACCGCTTCAGCATGATCATCACCCTCCAATTCAGTATTACCAA
>JAGDQP010064038.1:0-11632 GCA_022664845.1 Lepisma saccharinum
AAAGGACAATATTACAAAATGAAATAAACATATTGCATCTGAACGGTTCCGACAAAATAACGAAGGTAGCAAGATGGTGTTCGCAAAAATTGTACCAGTCCATTGTAATACTGGTTTGCACACAATAGTTATAGCCAGACGGGAATTACGCGGCAAGTGAGAGACTTTCAGAAGTATATAAACGTGCCCGTAAGCATGTTTAGTGCAAGATGGGTTTAGGTGCATAATGAATATTTTAAAATCCAGTTCCCAAAGTCATCTCAAAAGTGAAATCTGCACAGAAGACAGATTGTACTGACCTACATAATATAGGCGAACCTTGGGACACATTGAGACGCATGAAGTTTATCTCGCAACCACAAAACGAATCTGGATCTCCAGACTACTAGGTAAGTGCTGAAAAATCACATAAATTATAGTGTAAAAGTTTTGTTTAAAACTAACTAGACCACATCTATTACCCATTATGCTATTAATGTCAAAATTATTTTTGAATCCATCTATGACACTTTTCATTGAACCAATGTGCTCTTCCTATTTCAAACTGACAACAAAACATAGTTGCACGTCTTGCAATTAAGATCAAAAACACTGAACTGCTGAACAAGGCTATATTATTCGTAAAAAATAAATTACACGTAACGTTTTGACCTTCTAGCAAAGATCCTCATCAGACATACACTATTTCGAGTAAGAAATTTAATAACATCGACATTTGTTCCGTATATGTTTAATGAAAATACGTAATAGATAAAAAAAGGTAAAGCTATCCCCTGTGCGATACGCACGCGTCGTGAACGGTGCATGGGGAATATGGAGGTAGCGCCCCACAATTTCTTGACCTACGGTACAAAGTGAGATAGGGTGGTCAGTCCCACGCTCGACCGCCTTTACCTTCCCAAGGCGCCCAGGACACTATGGTACTCAATTTGAGAGGAGGCTGAGTGCACGTCAGAGCGCCAGGTATGGGAATACTGAGAGAAAAGTCTCCAGTGTTCTGGCCGGGATTTGAACTCGGGCCGCCCGATTCTCGTAGTCAGACGTGCTACCGTCTGAGCCACGGCGGCTCATAAAATACGTAATAGATAAATTTAAAATTGTTAGTTGGAACTAGGAGTATAATGGGAAATAGGCAATTTGATTTAGAACAAAACTTTTACACGCTTTACACTATAATTTATATGATTTTTCGACACTTACCTAGGAGCCTTGAGCTCCAGATTCGTTTTGTGAATGACGATCTCGACATTAATTCCTTTTGAAATGCATGGTTAAATTCAGATGTCAAACAGTCAGAAGGTACTGCAGTTTCCAATAATTTATTCCTAAAAAAAATGAAGATACATTTTTTTTGGATATTCAAGGTCAAAGTTTACATCATGTGACCTTGAAATGAAGAATACGATATATATTTTATTTGTTAACGCTGTGATCCCTTAGCTTCAAAACAAGCTCAAGATGAGTGTTCTACAACAATTAGAAGCCATCAAGTTATTATTTTTGTTGCCAACCTTGTACGCATATTTTTTTTTTTTTTTTTTACGTTTTTTCTCAAGTTGACAGTCCTGCTATATTAATACCGTGAATCAATACTGCTATATTTCATGTAACGTCCTAAGAATTATGGCCAAGTTGAGCGCTGTGATGATTTGGCATGGAATAACGCATACGTACTTTGTATATTTTAACGAATGATTTTAAATAAGCGGCTTATATGTTCATATTGTGTAGGTTGTGCTGCTCTTCAACAGCAATACAGCATCTATTTCTTCTTTTCAAATTATGTACAAGGGTCATATCTAAGAAGCTACATATTAATCCTAGTATTAAGTCCAATAAATAAAATAATAAGGAATAAAAATAGTATACAATGGATTTCAGCAGTTCTTACATTTCAATAAATGTTAAGTAGCTTTAAGCGCTTCAACATTTATTCGTAATCTTCGTTAACTACCATTCGTGTAACCATTCGTTAAACTTTTTGAACAATAGTATATCATTTCATTTCTGATCTAGAAACGAATTACGTAGGGCCTATGTGTTTTAAAAAGTTATGGAGAGTAGACTGCAAGAATGTCATACTTCATAGTTCAAACTGTATAGAATTCGCAGCAATTAGTTAGCAATCTATAAGATACATTCACAACGAAGTTCACGTACGAGCTATATCTGACGTGCTGATTTTCAGACAAAATATATTAAGTATTCTCTTCGAAATATAACCTAAAATATTACACCCTTGTAGGTTGTGAACGAAGGCACTTCGTTACCACTATATTTCGTGGTTATAGGATCCCTTTCTCGCTGATAAATTTAAATATACAATTATGATT
The DNA here is from genome assembly GCA_022664845.1 of Lepisma saccharinum. NCBI lineage: Eukaryota > Metazoa > Arthropoda > Insecta > Zygentoma > Lepismatidae > Lepisma > Lepisma saccharinum. The sequence goes on from JAGDQP010064038.1 coordinate 2,334, forward strand.
GGGTAAAAGACGCCTAATGGCCCTGCCTCATATAATTCCAAAACGCGAATTAAATTATAAATAAGCAAAATACGGTAATTAAAAACAGAAGGTTAATATTATTTTCTTAGTTTGCATTTGAAATAACGTATAAATATCTTACATTTATGCGAGTATTATTACCGGTACTTACACTGATTTTCACCCTTGTACATACTAACGAACACTATTTCTTAATGCTATTCAAAGGGAGTAGAATATCTATGTCCTTGGCAAACTCAACAAAACACAAAAGCATTGGTTGTATGTTAGATTATCAGTATTAAGAAGTTGTAAGAAACGTGATTGTTTCAGTGACTTTAGCTATATGAAGGGTTCTTTGTAACGTTTCACAATGGACTGTATGAACATAGAGTTTTACATGAGGCACAAGTCTCCGCATTGTAAGTCTATGCAGAAAAAATAAATTATGAAAGACAACAATTTAGCTAAAAGATTAATTGTTTACATAATTATCCACCAGAGTTACAAAATTTTGTCATACTAGAAATTGTTGTAATCTAAACAGTCTGCTTTCTCACCTTATTTCGATTTATCCGCGTCAGCTCACTCAGCTGAGGCAAAAGTCAATTCCAAGGATGCAAAAGACGGGAACAAGCAGTTGGTTGTATTTTTCTACAAAATGAACAGAAAATACTACCGCTCTGATGACAATTATTGACTAACCTGACTGCTTCGACACCTAGTGTTTCTTTTTTCTTTCCAAGTAGCTGTCAAGGTAGATTGTCATTTTGATGACGTAAATGTTTCTTGACGACGTAAATTCCATGTGTGTTTGTAAAGAATAACAGGCAATCAGTTAACTCTTATTAATTGAAACTTGCCGCCTAGTTTGATAATTTGGATAGAGTAAAGGTAATTCACAAGAGAAAAAAAAATCTTTAAAAAAGAAGATTAAAACACATTGGAAGAATCCGATCAGCGGTGGGAATCAAACCCACGATCTCTAGCTTGATCAGTCAGTGCTCTTACCAAGTGTGGAAGTCCACCTCATAAATTTGTTGAGTTTTCCTCATAAACACAGATTTCATTGACTATTCCCTGAGTTTTCCAGATTTATAAAATTCCCTGAGTATTTCATGTTTTCCATGGTGGTAGACACCCTGGATAATGTGTATCTCATATTATGACGTTGATCGATGCACATTAAATGTGGTGTTTGGTATCAAATGAAAGCTCTAGATGCTTGGAGATGATCTAAAGGAGTGGAGTACACCGGTGGCTATTTATCGTTATTTTCATTCATAATCAGGGCTTTAGTCGAGGGTATACAGAAGTATACGTCGTATATCCTATGATTAACCTTAAACATTAGCGTATACATTCTACTACGATGTGTACAACATCTACTTTCGCTTAATTAATTTATTTAATTTGGCAGTTATTTCGGTCGGTGAGATTATTACGGTGAAATATTTTGGCTCCACTTAATCGGGAACAAAATGTTGAGAAGTGAAAGAGGGTTTAACTACATGCTGCGCGTCTGTATTTTATCGCTATCTTTTCACTGCAACAGTAATTTTCTAGAAACGTGTACAGTCAATTTAAACAGTTATTTTGTTAGGTTGGTTGGTCCTTTTATGCAGGTCATGACTAATATGAGATTTCTATTATCTTCTTAAAATCAAGGTAGAAGTTTGAGTTTTCGAGGTGTGGAGTAAGTCCGGACATACTAAAATATGGTCAGATTTGTAACGTGCAAAGTCTTGTATGTCGACTTCAGAACTTACTATCATGGACCAATATAATGTTTACATGACTTTGTTATACACGATTTTTCTCTAAGCTTACAAGATAGGCCACCCAACTAACGTAGAATGGGCGGTGTGTGATTCTGAGTGTGTGTGTGTGAATGAGCAAGGGTTGGAATTTTCTTTTTTTAACAGAAAACATTATCACATGTCCTGGGTTCTGGAAAGATGTTCATGATTTCTTGTAGTGTGTAGCAAATAATAAAAAACAACTTAAGCAAGTTGTATTTCAAACACCAAAACAGGAAACATAACACCATTTTTATTTTAGGTGGGCCATTAGTTGAAGTGTACTGAAAAGTTTAATTCAAATTGTCCAATAGAAAAGACCCTTACCGAACATGGAGAAACAAAAATAAACTTTAAAACCTATGGTTTCTTTCTCATTTTTTTTTTAATGAATGCCATACAACACTAACGTTATGCATGAAAGACAAGAGAAAAGGTCTGTTTCTATCAGTTCCTAAAAATAGGGCATGATGCACGATATTTATCCTTTATAATTTCTGATATTATGTTGTTATTTACGTTATTTTGTGTGTGGGTGCATGTCTTAAACGTCGAAACGAGTATGCTTTCTTCCGAGCGCCGTACCTTACTTGGTAAAATGTTGGTTTCGTATTCGGGAGGTCTTCGGTTCGGTACCACCGGCTGACTGTCCTGACTTAGGTTTTCCCAGTGTTTTCCTCAGCCACGCCAGGCATATACTGGGATGGTACACTTCGCATCAAAAATGCGACAATGAACGCCGTGCAGGTAGGCAACCCAAGTGGCACCTTTTTATCCCATAATCGTGTCTGGTGAACAGACCTCCTCTTTTTCCTTCCTTCGTCTCGCACATACTAAAATCAGCAAACATCATGAGCACGTTTTATTTTTCAAAATAGACATGTATTAGTATCGATAAAATGAAAGAATAAAAGCGAGACAAATCAATATACATATGGCGGGAGAAATTTGAACACATACAATGAAACATTGAAACCGATTGGATATCTGTTAGACAGAGGCAGAGAAATGAGGGAGAGGGAGAAGGGGAAAGAGGGGAAGAAGAAGAAGTACGGATAAAAATATGGAATGTAAACGTAGTAAAAAATATCAAGTTCAGTCCCCACAGTATAAAAGTTCAGTTCCCACAAATCAAATCTAACAGCAAGAGAGAAGTAACTTTTGGATTTTATATTTTTTCAGGGTTATTCCAATATATAAGGGGTGCTTCAAACATTCATTAAGTCACTTTCAAAATGGAGACCAAAGTTGGTGGTCAGATTAAATACTCATGATTTCCAGGGAAACTCCAGAGTTTTGAGACACATCTAGGATAATGTCAAAAGTGTAACACACATGCTTTGTTTGCGCGGGGTTAGTTTGCAAATTCGGTGGAGCTTATTAAACATACTAGTTCGGAGTACTTTGTAATCAGGGATTCTGCCTTGATTTTCAGATTGACGGGCGCGAAGTCAAAATTGGGAAGGTGGACGTAGAGTTTTGCACCGTTTTTATCAACTTTTGTCCGCAATATATTAAAGTTGGGGGTAGTCTCGAGGATTTGGACTGATGGGCCCGGGGTTTGGCGGAATCACTGGTTCTAATAAACCAAGTAGATACCGTAGGCCATACCTTATATTCCAGATTACTAATGCAAATTGAACATAAAAAGAAAATGATTGAATTTTAATTTTTCAGCTTAATTTCTATCAGAAAGAGCCAAGATTTCATATGCAAACTGTATCAAAAAGAAAAGTTACAAATGTTCAAAAGCAAAATTAGCATGTTCCTATAGGCATAGTAAACCTGACATTTTCCACATTGCAAACGTAAAAAAAAAGAAGAAAAAAAGAACGTGTAATAGCATGTTGGCAAATTAGAGGATGGAAACGCATTTTGTCCCGAACTAATATAAAAAGATTTCTTCTCTTGAAATAGCCAAAAAAAGGGCCAATTTCCTTGTTTTAAAATGTGTCTCTTCTGGACATGCCACTCTATATTGCACCTATTGCCATTATAACGTTCTAATAATTACAACACTAATGAACTAGTGTTTATAACAATTCGTTAAGACAGAATGAGCGCGGTAGAGCTGAAACGTTTCACCGGCTCTCGGGGGATGCTGGTCAAGTTTTGTACTGTTTCGTCCGGTGTAAGATTCGAACCCATGCTGACCTGCTGATTCGCTTTAGGGACGAAGGGGAGATTTTAATTATTTCATTGCGTTTGAACAGTGTTTCTTTTAGGGGTGACCAGGACCGGAGATGTTACCGCGAGAACACGAAAAATACGACGCCGAAATTCTGTTATATAGATTTTCCAGACTTAGTCAATCGGGTTACGGGGTCGCTTATGTTTGGGTCAGGCCCTATCACCGGGTCATCGAAAGTGGCCCGGAATTGGCTTTGGAACACGCACAAAAAGAGACAGTGTGTGTGTAAAGTAAGAGAAAAATAAAGATAAATATATAGAGAGAAGAAGAAGACAAAGACGCAGCGAAGACACGATAACAATGCATCAAGAAAGAGAGGAAGAGAGAAAGACCAATAAAAAACATGAAAACTACATTATCATTGCTAAATACCACACACACTGTTTGCTCGGATTCTGACCAGTGATGATTCGTAAGTTCTCCACAACCTGAAGATAAATCTCTGTTTGAATACATCAGTGTATGCGAAAAAGAAACGCTGCTGGGGAATCGAACCCAGGTTTTCAAGTTAGAAGTCCAGAACACTAGCGATACTCCATGGGTGACTCTACCGAGAACGCGCTTAACAAATGTTATAGTGTTTCTAAGAATAATAACATGAAAAGTGCATACTTCTGATCAATGACGTGTTCTTAAATACCTGTTAACCCCCTGAGACTTGATTTGGACTTTTCCAACCAACATTCGCAAATCGTCATCCTCTCTTTAGTGACTCAGGTGCTTCACTCCATAGTCGGAAATATTCTCCGTTTTGTATGAGAAATAATGATTAGATTATTCACGATTGTTTTGTAAAAAAATCTTTAGCTTGAACAGGATTTGAACCCATGTTGGTTTGTTTTCGTACAGAAATGTCCAGTGCGTTTCCCCTACTCCATTTTGCCAACGAACTTAACAGTTATGATTAACCAAGTTCAAATGCGAGGAAAATGTAACATTGAGTCTATGTGTTACATTTTGTCTGTATGTATTCTGTGGTAAGTAAACACATGTGTATGCATATCCTTTTTGTCATTTCGAATTATGAAATGAATATATTATGGCAGTTTTAGGAACAAATCCAGTTTAGGGTAAGTATTGACACATTAAGATACGATCATTTATTGTCGTTTATTTTAACATGAACCAGCCTGAACGAATCTAACATCGCCAAAAGAAAATTGTCATTAGCAAATCTAGAAGTAAAAATTTCAATTAGAAGTTCTAACGGCCGGTTTCACCAACGCTGGTTAAAAAATTAATCCGTTAAGCGCATTTAACGACTGATTAAGAGAAATGACTGTTTCTCCAACACCGGTTAACGCTAACGGTCTGTTAAAGCTCCCGTTAACTTTAATCATCCGAATTTCTGTGATAAATTATTTAACAGTACGATAGTGATGTTACTCAGAAGTTTGAAAAGAGAAAACAAAGAGAAATCAAGTAAAACGTACAATTACGTGATAATAGAATGAATCTATACTTTTGCACAGTACAATAAATTTGTTCAATAAGTTTTATGATCGAAAATCATATTTTAAGTAAAAAATTATTGAAATTAATGTCAGCACTTGGTGCAATTCGCAGTGCTATATCAGGACTTAGTGTGGGTTATATTCGTTCTTAGCTTCGTGGCGTAATTCGTTAGAGCGCGTTGTTCTACAGCTGTTTATATTATAGTTGCGGTGGTTCGAATCCTGGCCAGGAGACAGATGTTTTTTCCTTTCACTAAACGTAAAAGGAACTTGAATGTGATAGATATTATATAATATTTTGCTTCTTAAATGCTTTTTATACATTAAAGTTGAATTCAATCTATTTACTTTGCGAAATTAACGTGACGAATCGTCTCATATTTTTCTGACCATTCACGAAATTTAACACTTTGTATCGTCTTTTTAGGGTTCATTCGGAACTCTGATTTATCCCGGATTTCACCAAATATTCCCAGAAAATCTAAATGAATGAAAGGAGATAATAATTTTATTAAAAATTACAAAATTGGGAGGGTGTAAGTGAAATTTTGCACGGTTTCTATCGATTTTTGACATAATTTTTTAAAATTAGTGGACGTTGTCGAGGATTTGGGGGTGACACCCCCTCAGGAACAGGGTCTGGGGAATCACTGCTCAGAGTGAAAACTGAGAATTTTTGTTCAACCACTCATATTTGTACCTAGTTTCGTCGGGGCAGTAATTTTTATTGGATCATTAGGTTTTCAGAAAGTTTCGTGGGCAATAATGATAGGGTCTAATAATTATATTTTAGGATTTATCTTTAAGTAACACAGTATCCTTTAAGCGGAATTTTGTCAAGTAAAAATAGCTAACCAAAAGAGCAACATTAGATTCTATGTTTGAAATTCGAAACGCTTCTTCTTTAGACAATGCATTGAAATCTATTATATACTGTAGCCCATTGGCTGGAACAAGCATGTTACATTTCTTTTGCTTTCGAAGCTGATGGATGTTTTCATGTGTGAAATTTTAGTATGGAGCGAAAACAAAATGTCCTTATCTTTGAAAACGAAATTCTGCTGAAATATTTAAGAAGTTGTTGAAAACCAAACTACGAACAACGTTTCCATATGAAGAAGTCAGGGAAACGCTATGGGATCTGCCCCCACCCTCAGTAAAACTCTCGTCATATTATGAAAATAATTTGTGTTTAACCTCATTATGGATGCTCTGCCGAAAAGCAGGTCCTAACGCGAAGGTCTGGGCAAGGTGAATCGTGGGTCGTTTGCAATTACTTTCCATTGGATGTAGATAAGGTCCTATGAATGGAACCTACAGTTTAATGTGGACTCCGAACCACTTGTGTCGTCAGCAAGAATTGAAACCGTGATCAAGGGTGTGCTAGAGGGGCTCGCGCGACCTCTTTATTAAATAGTTAGATTTGTTCCGAAACTTTTGTTCAATAGTTATCTCTTCTGTTCCGAGCCCTTTGTAAATTAATTTGAAGCAAACTCCTGTCCACGATCCCTTAATTATAAGGCAGCGATCTTTACCAACCACTCACTCACAGGAACTGTCTAAAATGGGAAGTAAAATATCTGGATCTCCATCCCCTCCCCTCAATGTTTCCAACCTGCAATTTGTAGCTTGTGATCCGCTTGCATTTCGTATGAGACTTGCAGAATGGAAATACTGATTAAATGCATATTGTTTCGTGTTTATGAAGATATTCCCCCGGGATCTGGTTGCATGTATGTCTACTACTTTGTTAAACTATTTACATTTCATGTATTACAAAAGTAGGTTGAATCCAGTTTTAATGCACTAGTAAAAAGAGTGTAAAATTTGCTTTCCGCACTCAGGAGATGGATTCATCTCTGCTTTACTATAATTTATTATGATCATATTTTATTAGCATTCTTTTGGTGACCTTTTGAATGCATCAAATTAGCTTACACACACACACACACATGTTCCATACTCAGGACATGTATGCAAACATAAACGCCAGCGATTTGTTACTTGATTGCGGACTGCACAATTTATTTATTACCAATCCTCTTTTTCATCTTGCGAATCAAAATTCGTTTAGCCTGTCAGAAATTTAGAAATCAAGTAGTTTCTTAACTTAATCATCCGTTTGTAAACGGTTAGTTAAATTCTTCACGTTAGCGTTGGTGAAATGAAAAAATAGAGACTGATTAAAAACTTACTTATCGGATAGTTAAGGTACATTTAATCGACGTTGGAGAAACCGGCCATAAGTTTGAGAAACAGGAATTTTGAAGCGAATTGATATTAATAGTGTAGATACTAGTAATATTAGTACAAAATTTTGAGAAACCGGCCACTGAAAGTAGTAATGGTATTTCTGGAGGTTTAGCTTCAGCTAAAGAGACTAGTCCAGTGGAACGACGTCAGACTTCTGAGTATTGAAAGCGACTAATAGAGGTTCGAACCACCGTTCTACAAAATATGTTTTTACAAGGCAAAACTGAACAATCTGTTTGTAAACGTCGAATACTAATGCATGTGGGAACAGCGAGCCGAATTCCCTTTGGTAGGAACATCCTTCTAGAAAAAGAAGTCGACGACGATTAACGAATATTGGTTGGAAGATGCAACATAGAGTATCTGTATGTTAACAGTGTAAATACGAAGGAGTCATTGAACTGAAGCTTCCAGTTTTCTTGTACTTCCTTAACACAGAACAACTGTAACATGTGTTACGTAGAGTTTTAGAAGTGAAATGTGTGGTGCAGTGGATCTGTATTGACCTATCAATCATACGGCCCGGGTTCGATTCCCCAGCCATCAGCGTGTTTCTCAACTAAAATGATATCTTCAACTATTAACAATAGTTGAAGCTAAATTAAACTAGTAGTAACAATGTTAGGGTAAATAGGGATCCACACCTAAATGAGCAAGTAGTATTAGAACCTACAGATACACGACAAAATCACAACATAAATCTTAAAGTAGGTTACTTAAATGTACAAGGGATGAAAAACAAACACATAGTCTTAAATTCTTTTGGGAATGAGAATAATTTAGATGTATTATGTTTAAGTAAACATTGGTGTAAAGAGGAAGAAATTACGTTCAATAAACTAGATGACTATGCTCTTGTTAATGCATTTTGTAGGAATCACTATGTACATGGTGGAGTAGCAATTTTTGTTAGAAATGAGTTATCACTGAAGTGGAATAAGCTAAATTTTGAACATCTATGTACTGAGCTTGATTTTGAAGCCACATGTATTGTTATTAATAGCCTCAAGCTAATCATTGTATCTCTATACAGAACCCCAAACGGTAGTACTATAGTTTTCCTTGACAGATTTGAGGAATTGTTAATTCTTTTAAATAGACTGAGTTTTAGAAATTATAAGATAGTTATAGGGGGCGACCTAAACTCTGAATTTGATATGACATTAAAAAAGAATACCGTTAATGAATTGAAAAATATTTTAAGACAATTTAACTACAGTATTACAAATACGAAGCCAACAAGAGGTCTAGCTTGCCTTGACAACATATTTATAAATTTTAGTCTACGTCATACTCCTTGTGATGTACAGATGCTTATCAGAATAATGGAAACACCTGTAGTTGGCAACACGTCAGATGTATGGGTTGGCAGTGGTGTCGTGGCGACCGCAGCGCCGGACTGCTGGTGGTGGTGTGTTAGATCGGTCTCCATACTACGTCAGGCGTCGTGGAACAGGAGTGTGCAGTGACTGCAGCAGACGGAGGTAGTGTAAAATGGGAGACCTCTCAGAGTTTCAAAGAGGGCAAATTGTTGGTGCGCGGTTATGTGGAGTGAGTGTGACGGCAGTGGCTAGTGTGTTAGGTGTGTCGCCAGGGACAGTG
>JAGDQP010064039.1:0-11632 GCA_022664845.1 Lepisma saccharinum
GCTGCACACCCAACTTGCATGTTAGTTAGGATAGGGTTCCCATTTACTAATTTGCTTTGCTTTACAGATGGACCTCTTTTCTTGCAAATCCCATGGAAAGCCGGAGCAGTTAGATATAGAGTAATATAAATGTATCTCGGGGCCATATCATCTGTTTCCTCGAATTTACACATCCTATTAGTACCCTGGAAATCTATGTTTCACATCTAACACATTACCTGTTTCCTCGAATTTATACATTCCACCAGTACCGTGGAAATCCAAGTTTCACATCTAACACACTACCTGTTTCCTCGAATTTACACATCCTACCAGTGGCCTGGAAATCCATGTTTCACATCTAACACCCTATCTGCTTCCTCGAATTTACACATCCTACCAGTACCATGGAAAACCATGTTTTCACATTGGAAACGGTACAACGATGCATTGCAACTGAGCCAGTTAAAATGGCACCATCTCCTTCTTCCATCACAATACAAATTTTACGTGATGGACGATTGAGCTAATTCGAACTCAAAACTTGTCCCCGGCAGCTCGATGCCACCTTGTATAAAACGTTTAATTACAGTCCATATCTTTATCTGTACCAGTATGCTTGGACTAATTCGGATCAAGCGTTGTATGTGTACCCAGCGCACGAAATTAACTTTTGGTAGCACTGGCCCCGTGAGCCAGAGAAATTGTTTCTTCACTGGTCCTACAAAAATTTTACTGGTCCTTTTCCAGATCAGTAAATAATTATAATCAGCGTAATTTTTAGTCCACTTTGCTATATTCATTAGGCTACAGGACTATATAGGGTACCAAATACGTAAACAATAATTTTATAGCCTTAAAATTTTTATGTCAAAGCGAACAAGATTATGCTTAACAAATAGAAATTCCTGATGTCTGAATTATCACACTTATTTTGTTTTTATTGCACTAAATATTTTCTTCGGAAGAATCTGTGGGAGTCTGGGACCGTAGGGAGAAATATTGGGGCGTCTGGCTCTTTCTCCTTTGTCTATGAAGAAGGATACTACCGGAGCAACGTCATAATTAAACAATAGGGATTCAGTGATAAGACGGCGTATCCGCGATGCGTTCGAGTTATATGTTTTCTGTCCCCGGCACTTGTGGCACAGGTGTTGACCAGCAGATATATTAGTTCATAAGATTCCGCGATTTCAAGATTTTTGTTTTTTGTTTTCGATAAAACGTTAAATACAGCCTACAGGTATGTTTATTATTATATTGGAACTTTAGAAAGCACTGGCCCACAGGACAGTTTTGAATTACTGGCAGTTGGAAGATTTTACCGGTCGTGGGTTAGCGGACCACCGCTAATTTCGAGCGCTATGTGTACCTAATTTGACCGAAGGAAGACTGTAGGCTCTGTTTGTTTTCAAAATTTTCAGGGTATTTTGAATTTCCCGAGTGTCAGTCACTTACGATTATGTAACATGGTGTACTTTCTTGGAGTTTATGCAACCAACTGTTTTGTTTTTGTTTTATACCAGAAAGGAGTTGATATAGCCCTTATTTCCTTCCAACATTCTCCCTTTTTAAATAGTAATTTTGATGCAGGACGTTAGGGTACACTTGTGATATCGTATTTCAACTACTTTGATAGTCACTAAGATTTCATATTTACAAGATTTTTGCTCTTATATTTTTTTCCTTTCTGTTATTGCGACTTACCCTTAAGAGTCTTTCTTTCTGTTTTTTATACGTAGCATAATTTCTGGATTATTGATAGCCATTTTCGCATATAATGCCTAAATTTTGTTTTTAAAAAGTTTAGTTTGTTCTTTATTATGTAATGTTTTATTTATGGTTTAATTTAATTTCCGGTTTTATTATTATTATTATTATTATTATTATTATTTAATTTTGTGTGACATTTGCTTTTCATTTGCAAATCAGTGAGAAGTGGGTTAAAAAAGGTAAGGGTGCGCTTGCACTTAGTGGCGGCGATTGTGCATTGAAAGTAAAGGCAATCAGCTCCTATAAATAAAAAGGTAGGGGGTACGCCAAATTCAAAAGGAAAGGGCACTGAGTGCCCCGCACTTCGAGCACTGTTCAAAATATGATAGTTGATTTGCTGCATTTGATAATAAATATCCTAATTATAGTACCGGAAAATTATTCAACAAATTATATCATCTTTAGTAATTATAAAAAAAACAAGCAAAATAAAATACCTTCTTTGAAATTTATTAGTTTGAGAATACAAAATCTTGGTTAAATGTATTTTTGTCACCTCCACCTGCAGACAACCCTCAACCCCCATGGAGGTCACGACCCCCACGTTGAGAGACCCTGGTTTAGATTCTGTATGCTTTATCTCTATCAGATATTCTTTCATTTTTGTTTTTACATCTCCTTTTCGTTTATCCTGTTTAGGATTTATTACTATTTCCTATATACCTCGCTCTTCTTATGATGATTGGATATATATTTTTTTATGTTGGAAATTGTGCTAGCTATGTGAGGTGTAGTTATTTCGAATGTCTTGAATTAAAAACAAATGTCTTCTTATTTTTCTGTGTTGAGTCAGTTTTGTCCATTTCTCCTCCCATTTTTCTGTGTTGAGGCGTTTTCGTTGTTACTCAGTGCTTTCATTCTCATAAAAATTAGGACCTACATTTTGTTCACAATGTCTTCTCATCGTATTAATTTTGGTAACCTAATTTGAGTATTAGGTTTATCTCACAATCAACAATGTACATAAATTTGTGCCCTATTCTAAAACAAGTCATCTGTGTGTTTTCATTAGATTCTGGCCGCGCAGCGGTTGGCACTAGTGATGAACCACCCCCAGCTATGCTTTCCTCAGCTCCTTGGAAACAACATTTTAATTGATGTCGGGGTCCTCTACGTATCAGAGGCGAGTAGCCTTTGTTTGTTTACCACTTATCACTCTTATTTTACGTGTGGTTCCTAACCAACGTAAAAAATTCAACACGTAATAGTTACGTGTGTTTCCTAATAAGAGCTTCGCAACTTGAGAGGTCCTGGGTTTGATCTAAGCAGCCGGTCATCTTGGCCGAAATTTTTCCAGGGTTTTTCCTCAATCACACCAAGCAAATATATTCAAACTAAGCCTTATTCCCTTATTCCGACCTGGGCCATTGTTACCTAAAGAACATACATTAAAGTTGACTTAAAATGAAATGCAATGTAAATTAATGTTTCTAGGTTTAATATAATGTCTAGTGTACATGCTAGGGTCAATTCGTGCACGTACGATAATTCAGTGTTGCAAGCGTGCCAAGAATTTCAGCAAATTTGATTTATTCCTTTTTTTTTAATTTTTCTACATTTACGAATAAAGAGTGACCTGGTTCACAAGTTACATCGTTGAAATCTGTGTTCCATTATCTTCCCAACGAGGCATGAATCATAACTCTATAATAATTAGGGGGCTCACTAGGGTCGTCTAAGTGAGGGTCTACGTTTTCCTGGTCGTCCGTTAAAGGTTAAATCTGTTGGGAAATGAAATTACATTTGGAACTGTTTCGAGCAATCCAGTTTAGTTTCATATCAATGCTTGTTTATAAGACAATTGACATACTATTTTGGACATTATTCTTCTCGTTCAGCTTTGATTCAAAATGTATGATTAAAACAATATTTTAATACGTAAAGCATTTCTACCTATTCTTAATGGTGTTATTTTCCAATGAATGATATGTTGTGGCTTACAATAAGTAAAGTAATACAACGATTCGAACAGGTATTATATTTAGAATGGCGATCCGAGAAATGTTTGTTAGCCAGGATAATATGGGTTACCAAACAAACTGGTTAAATCATATGGAAACGATTTATCAAGTTTTGTGTTTGTAATGAAATAATAATCCTCGATTCTAAATACTGGTTACCTTATTTATTATATCGAAATATATGTTAACCTGGAATTACAAATATCAGTTTAGCTCATATATGTGCTTAGCATTAAAATATCTTAATAATAGAGAAATTCATAACTCCAATAGTGGCGACGAGTAAAAAGAACGTTATTATGGCTAGCTCAAAAATGTCTTCTCATATGTTTAATCCGGATGATGACCAATTGAGGAATTTAATTGCACTGCATTGTACATGATGTAAAGGAAGAACAGAAATCAGCATTTCTTTTGACATCCCGATTACTGCATAAACTTACGCTCGCATTCAAGATAGTGTGTCACCTAAGCTAATTACAGAATTGTCATTTACTGAAATACAGGATACATTAAAGAAGTTATATGCAGTAAAAACAAATGTAATCATAGGAAACATTAGGTTCGATGGATTTATACAAAAAACAGCATTCACTTTTCAACAAATGTTCAAAGAAATTTCAAAATACCTGGTCTACGATTCAAGTGACATATCCCGTTACCAAAACATATAGAAGCAATACCTAAGTGTCCTACTCCAACTAACCAAATGCAATTAAAATATTTTTTGGCTATGGTCAGGATTTTTTTTTTAAACACCGAATTGAAGAACATAAACTTACCATTGAAATCAACTTTTGGGGAAAGAAACTAAGTGGCAATGAACTGCACTGCACCAGCAGCAATTTGTACATCTAAAAGAGTTGATTGCTAACAGTGAAAAATTGGCAATTTTTAATCCAAAGGAAGAGGTCATTATTATAACTGACGCCAGCCTATACGGCGTCGGCGTGCAACTATGTAACCGTGATAGCCAAGGTAGATTAAACAGCAGTTTCCTGTTCTTCAACGTCTTTAATATCAGCCGAGGCTAATTACTGCCAATTTGAGGCTAGAAAGTTTGGCTTTAGTTTTCGTAAATACTATTTATATGAGAGATTCTTCCAAATATGGACAGATTCTATTCCGGTCCAATTGATTTTTGGTGAGAATAGACCACTTCCATCTACTGTACATCCTCGGCTTTTGAGATGGGCTACAATTCTTTCAGGATATGGTTATAAAATCATTTATACAAATCAAGTCAAGGTCGAACACTGTTTATCTCGTCTTCCTCAATATATAGAAACAGGTGATTAAGAGGAGTCAATACAACATGTGGTAGCAATTAATATGAATTCTAATTTATTGCGAAAGATACAAGAAGTAACTACACATGATTAAGTTTTGAGTAAAATATCCCAATGGGTTAAAAATGGATGGCCTTCCCATTAAAAAAAAAATAATAAAAAAAGGCAAACTGAAATATATATAAAGCATTTTTTTGGAAACGCACTGAAATCAACATCCAAAATCACTGTCTTTTCTTGGGGAATAGACTAATAGTAGCAACAGTATTAAGGTATGATTTATTTCAAAGCTTGCTTAAAAATCATATTGGGATAAGCAGAATGAAGCAAATATTACGCACATACTATAGGTGGCCAAAAATCGAACAAGAATTAGATGCATTTATGCGGCGTTGTCATCAATGTCAAGAGACCCACCACCAGACACCAAAAAATTATTACAGGTCATGGAAGCCTGCAGAAAACCCTTTTGAAAGGGTGCATTTAGATGTTTTTCAATATGGAGGCCAAACATTTTTGTTATATATTGACAGTTTTTCAAAATGGGTTAACATTACAAAAGTAAAAGAAACGACTGCCAAAGACACCATAAGAGCATTAGAGGAGACGTCTAGATTTATCGGAGATCCAGATGTGTTTGTCACAGATAATGGACTACCGTTTACCAATCGGTGTTTTGAAGAGTGGTGTAATAGTAAGCATATAAAATTACTTCATTCGTCACCTTATCACCCTGAAAGCAATATTCAGGTTAAACGTTCCGTACAAGATGTGAAAGTATTATTGAACAGAAAATTGCAAGAGGAGAATGGTGATAATTTAGAGTCGATAATCAACGAAATCAAAACAGATATCAGATTTGCAAATACACACTTGTTGAATGGCAAATCCCCAGCAGAAGTCATACTGTCCTATACACTTAGTACCCGATTTAATTCACTACATAGGAGGACAAATAAACCATCAATATCAGAAGATACTGCGTATTACCATCAGTTGGACAAATGGTTTGGTGCAGAAATGCTTCACATAAGTATCAACCTTATGTATTAGCAGAAGTCATTACACATAGAGGAACGTGTCTGCCTGAAGTAGAGATAAATGGAAAACAACATATCGTTCTTATAGATCAAATTCGAAGGGCAGAATTACCTAGAAGACATAAAGATAATAATGACAAGGAAGATTGGTGGTATGAAGCTGAAAAGACACCAGACAAAAATATAGATCCCAATTTAGTGATGCCTATTGATCCTCCATTAAGAAAGTCAACGCGAGGAATTCATCCCAGGAGACACTTTATCTGTAAGGGCTATTAGAAGATAATGGAATTTGGATAATTATTCTTTCTTTTGATATGAGATATTTAAATGGTTACACGTAAGTTTAACGATGCAGATAAATATTCAATAAATGTGAGATGGAATAGCTACTCTTTAAGTGCTACATATGTTTGTGGAACTAATACGCGTTAGCATCTCAGATATTTTAGATATGAAGATAATGTTTTCCTTCAGATTCTAAGTTTCACCGTCGAAGGAGAGATGAATGTTTTGAAATGAAATTATATTTGGAACTGTTTCGAGCAATCCAGTTTAGTTTAATATCAATGCTTGTTTCTAAGACAATTGACATACTATTTTGTAAATTATTCTTCTAGTTCATCTTTGATTCAAAATTTATGATTAAAGAAATATTTTAATGCGTAAAGCATTTCTACCTATTCTTAATGATGTTGTTTTCCAGTGATGAAATAATGAATGATATATTGTGGCTTACAATAGGTAAAGTAATACAACGATTCGAACAGGTATTATATTTAGAATGGTGATCCGAGAAATGTTTGTTAGCCAGGATAATATGGGTACCAAACAAACTAGTTAAATCATATGGAGACGATTTATCATGTTTTGTAATGAAATAATAATCCTTGATTCTAAGAACTGGTTATTTCTTTTATTATAACGAAATATATGTTAACCTGGAATGACAAATATCAGTTTAACATATACATGTGCTTAACATTAAAATATCTTAGTAACAGAGAAATTCATAAATCCAATAAAATCTATACTGCATTGTTATGTGATAAAAAAAATGTCTAAAATACAATGGTTAATATTAGTTAAGGAAAAAAAATATATAAAAAAACAGTTAATTATTGGGAGAACTCAGCACTTTTTTGCTAACACGTAGTTAAATAATTATGACGTGTGGATCGCAATAAGCAACTACTAAATTGAGTTCCAGTTCTAAAGTTAATTATTGAATAACTAATAATTAAACTAAGAATTTAAACTTACTGAATTTCATAAACCTACGACACGCCATTGTGATGAAGAAACACAGACTTCGTTGTTAAAATTGTTGAACGTAGGAGCACAGTACAAATGTTACGTTAACGAAGAGTACCTCTTTAGATTATTTTCTCTTTATACTTCACATGACGATTACTTGATGATCACTGACTTTTTATAGGTGCTTAAGACTGACCTTTGGGATCGAAAGATTTAATACCTGTTATTTAGATTTAATTTTTCAATATCGCTTAAGTTTTACTTTCGTTGTTTGCTACATTTATGATGACGTTCCACGATCCTGCTTTGCTCGACTAACTGTGATTGCGTCGTTAATATACGCGGCCAATTAACTGAATTGAATTGAATGTAAATTTAATTTTTAAGGTCTTTAGGAACTATGGCTCAGTGCGGATGGATGATGATGAGATGATTGGTGGAAGGAAGGAAGTGTGAGGAAACGCGAGAATTCCGAGAAAACCCACGGTACCACAGAGCCCACATGGCAGTACCAGGGATCGAACTGACGATCCCGAACGGCAGAGGTTCCTCCATTGAGCCACCGTGGCCCCTATATTAAATGAACATATACCCTATATACATATATTTTTTAACTTAACCCAGCT
The DNA here is from genome assembly GCA_022664845.1 of Lepisma saccharinum. Taxonomy (NCBI): domain Eukaryota; kingdom Metazoa; phylum Arthropoda; class Insecta; order Zygentoma; family Lepismatidae; genus Lepisma; species Lepisma saccharinum. Next base: position 7,926 of record JAGDQP010064039.1, read on the forward strand.
GACGTTTATTATTTTATTAACATATTTTCTACGTACACTTTCAAACAATATTTACAAAAACTTTATTTATCGCTTTTATTTTTTACAATGTTTTTATGAGCTGAAGATACAAGTATATATTTGTTTTCCTATTTCTGGTTCTCGGTATACAGGGGTTCCTATTGATCATTTTATTTTCCCCAATTTTAGGTTAAAAAATATGTTTGTTTTATTTGCAGAAATAAAGAGAAAGCAGAAGAAATAGAATTTATTTTGAATTTATTTATGGACTTAAGGTATCTCAGGCTCAAGTCGGGATAAGGTGAGGGAGGAGAATGTTGGAAAGTAGTAGGCCAGGGCCTACAATCCCGACACTTGCCCCTGGTGTGAGTGAAGAAAAATCCGGAGAAAACCTTAGTCAGGAAAGGTGGCCGCTGGATCGTTCGGAAAAGAATCGAGAGCTGCTGGAAACCGTAATATGGATTGAAAAACAAAGAGGAATAGGATTGTTTCTATTGTACCGCACCAACGAACCAGTACATCAGCGGATATAGAATAAGTTCAAAATGAAACTAAGATTAAATGAAATAGAACAATAAAAACAAAATAAAAACATAAAACACAAATATTTAGACACATAACAAAATAAGTGTTTGAAGGTTTTAATGACAAAAATATACGATATTTAAGTATGTATACAAATTAATTATGCATTAGTAGGAAAAACGTGAAGTTCCTTCCACTTACTGCTGATACTCGTCTAAGTTTGCATGAGTGCTATTTTTACTTTATTTTTTATTTATTTTTTTAATTGTGGACCCAGCAAACCAGGTGACGTTGGCTTGCGGTTTTTGGACTGCGTTATACCTCTATGCCAACCCGACGGCAGCCCGGAAAGTGGCCCGATGACCAAACGCCACTTATGTATCGCGTCGAGCTTCCCCCGACTACAAGTTGGATGGGCCGCCGTCGCGGTCGGCATTTGGCTTCCTGGGGAGTTTATTAAATCAAGAACTATATCGGTTTATACACCATCTAACTCCACCTAGCCAGGATATAAAGTATTGATGTTTGGATAATGATACTAGATATACGAGGTACAGTCAATAAGTTGCGAGAAAATGTGCGTGAATATCATCTATGTACTACTGATGAAATAGCCTCAGGGTTGGGACGCATCTTGGGTGGAACAGCGTGCAGGCAGGCCCGTGTATGCGTGGCTCTGGCAAAGAATGAAGCAGTAGGAAAGAATACACTTGTATTTTCACGGCAGAACGGCAGATGTACTTTCACATTTTCACAGCAATCAACATGAAAAATATCGTCGCCATCAACATATCATAGTTGAAACAACATTCCAACATTAAGTTCTGCGTGAAATCAAGGAAGGACAGCACCATACACAGTTCGGAAGATGCGATAAGTGTATCAAGCAGGGTGGATGTCACAAGCACTTATCTACGATTGATATCGACGGATCAAACAGGGACGAGAATCTTGCAGGAGAATGAGCTTGTGGTTAGACATGTAACTGCATAAAGAGAGGACACTATTAACCGGGTGCTTGAAATTATTCGTCAGGATCTATGCCTCACTATTGACCGACACGCTAGGTGCAGATCTGGACAATCTGAAGACAATCATTACAGAGATACGTTTATGACCCTGAAGCTACCTGCGAAAACAGGTCAAAGGGGAGGATGATGCTACTGGTAGTTCTCAGATTCAAGGCCTCGTCCACTACGAATTCATTTCACAAGGACAAACAGTCAATAAAACATGTACAAGGACAGCCTGCTAACGAACGCTGTCTGCTGTAAACGACCTGTATTGTGAGAGAGCACCTGGATCATGATAATGCTGCTGATCTTAGGTCCATGCTGATGGTTGACTGTCACAACACAATGTTACTGTCTTGCAATCAACACCACATTCGCCCGGTTTAGCACCAGCCGATTATTATCACTACGAACGCATGAAGAATCTGTTCAAGGCCGGAGAGCTACGAGACAGCGCTTCAGAAATTTGCCAAAAATAACCTGCATAAATGCTCCGGTTGAGGTATCGGTAACCTCAACAATTGAGGTATTGTTGCCAGGATTGTATAACAGCATATGCCAGGTACTTTGAAGGTGACAGAACTGCAAACATTTTCAGAGCTTACTGACTGTACTTCGTATTTAAAACATAAAAGGCATTCTGCGAACTACTCTTAATAAAGAAAGATGATACCGTGTTTCTACAACACCAAAGATGTTATTCACCCAGACTTTGTTTCTGACAAACAAACCGTCACTGCCAGCTATGATTAGGCCATTCTTCAACTATGGAAGGCCAGTGCCCTGGTCAAGTCCGAATACTATTTATTGACCAAGCAGTTGGTTCGTTCTTTACGACAATGGCCGCGCACATACAATAGTAGTTCTTGATGAAAAATAATTATTTGTGCTGACATCCATCATATTCACCGGATTTGTCTTCATGTGATTCTGAACCAGCATGTCAAGAGCGTAACCATAATTAAACTATACATACACGCGGATATCGTACGTGTATTATAATTTAGCACGATTATTGTGATAGTATGATACGGTAATTTGAGTTTGAAAAAATTTCCATCCCTGCATGAGAAACGAATAGTTGGATGAAGGAAAGAAACCAAGAAGAGGAGAGTTCTCCTGCTGCTACTACCCAGAAGCTGTGGAGCGTTTAACAACCATCGCTTATTTCTTGGGACTCCCTCCCTCTTTTTCTCTTAAAGATTTAAACAAACCTTTAATTTCATCGTCGGTGCAATCTGGAGATTGTATCTCTCTCTTGCTTCGCATTTTGCCCCGTGGCTCACTTTGGTTAAGAGTGTCTGTCCGATGCTGTTGGAATACACGTAACATATTCTCAGGAAGGAAGGACAGCTTATGTGGTGGACCTTTTCCAATTCCCCTGTTTCCCTTTGAATAACATCTCTCATATTACTCACAAAGCTAAAGTCTGTCATAGAGCATAAATAAAATATTTCAATGGAAAATATAAAGGTAGTATTAAGGTTAGTGTAAACCAATGAACTCTAATCATAGATGTCTCATCCGTATATCTCTAATGTATTTTTATCGTTGCACGAAATTTCAATGCTGCTCCTACAAATTCAAGCCTAGAGAGTTCATAACCATTTCAAGAGATCTATCCGCACCGATCTATTATTTTCTATTTTGCTTATTGTTGAAATCGCTTGATTATTGCTACGACTATTCAAACCAATAACTCTATCATTCAACGATACCATTTCTTAGGAGAGAGATTTTTTTAAGACTTGGAAAGTTATTACGATAAACAAGATTGGTTGGATTGTTATTAATATAACAAATGAGCTAGTGAGTTTGTAAGAACGGGACCTACAGTTTCTGGTAAAGTGGTCTCCTAATCATTCTTTCAATGAACCCCACGGGGCTTGAACCCATGACAACGCGCTAAGTAAGTAAGTGTGCAACACTCCCAGCCAACCAGGGTTCATGAAAACAAGACAGCGCTTATTGGTTACTGCTCCATGTGACGTTCAGTATTGTTTTACGTAGGAGCACTCAAAGAATTTTTTCTTTAAGTATGCAAACTATAAGCAATTGTATCTTATTTACTTACTTGGTGTGTTTACCCACATATATTATCATATTTACAGTTAACTAATTTAGCGTCAAGCTTGCAGACTTGTATCAGACTATCGTGAAACAATCATG
>JAGDQP010064040.1:0-11632 GCA_022664845.1 Lepisma saccharinum
AAAGCTAGAATGAATATTTGTAACTATACTTTTGCAGGCGTATATGTGAAAAAATAACAGATTTATGAAGAAGAAAATATATATGGCATATACTGAATCCCTTACAGAGTCTATTTGAGGGTTGAATATTTTTTAACCTATAACAAGGTAATACTAGACACTATTTGTAAACTTTCAATCTGTATAGCTTTACGACTGAGAATATTCATACTACCCAAAAATTTGCAGTTACAAGGAATATCACTCTTAACTGAAAATAAAAGAAAGAAATTGTATGATTTCCTTAAATACATGAATATTACAATAATTAGTTAAAAGCTTTATTTAAAAATAAGAAAATATTGTCTTATCTCTGAAGATGGAATTCTCAACTTTAACAGGAAATGCAACAAAAAATACGAAACTGATTTCAGCTTTTTTTTACTTTTGAATAAAAGTTATTGTAACAAAATTATTACCTGAATTTTCCTTTCCGTCTCAGAAAGAAAGTTTAACATTTCAAAAAAATATTCTTGTAAGAAAATATTTGGTAATAACGGAATTTAATATTTACTTTCAGAAAATGTTTAGCTAGCAAACTGTTTAGTCCATTTGGTTTTAATCAAGCTCTTTTTTCTTGGAAATACAAAAAACTGATTGAACTTTACAGAATCTATATTTTTGTTTCAAAGAAGATAATTAGAACTAAGTTGAACTCTGAATATATACAAATAAAACTACTCAAAAGAATACTCAACAGATTCCTCACTTATGAAAGGTGTAGAGAGTTAAGAATTTACAATTTTAGGTAGTGATTTGTCAATTGAACACTAGAGAAAGTAGACAAGAACTCTAACCACTAGGCTAATAGGAGCAAAATGTGTGAATTCCTTACTGAAAAACACTAAACGCTACTCGAAACAAACAGAGAGTTTTTAGTTGTCATCAGTAGCTAAAGAGGAAATAAAACCAGCATATAATAGAGAAAGGGAACGAGGAGGGTTTATCCAGAATATGGAATTGAATTTTCTTAAGGTGATTTATGTAACTGCATCACAAGAAATTTAAAACAGTAGAAGACGTTCTTTTAACCTAACTAATTATGAATTGAAGGTCGAAGTTGTAATTTTTATAATAATGACAAGATAATAATCTTAGTTCCATTAGCCAAGCAAGGAGTTATATATTTACTAATATGGAAGTATTAATGACCTGATAGCTGAAAAAGTAATATATCCAACAGAGAAATTACTACTGCGCAGATTTAATACGCAACAAGGTGACTTCATTCGCAGAAGTTTGGAGTCTCTGAGTTGGATAAATATTGGTAGCACTCATTTTACTTTAAGTTATATCCTAGCAGACTTCGAGTGACTTTAAGGATCAATATGGCTGCTTTAGTGGGCTCTAAAGTATTTGTCAAAAACGAAGAAGATCTTGCCAGTAGTACATCATCTGAGCTAGTTTTAAATAACGCAGAGGAGTTTGACGTTATAGTGGTGGATGGAGACAACAACGTTAGCAGTGATAATTTATGTGAGATAGCTTTGGGTATTGCAGAAGAGGACATAGAGATGGTAGACGAACTTGTCAATGAAAGTGTATGTGTTTGTACATTGAACAGTGCCTCAGTCGGATTTATTTGGGAAGCGTTGAAAAGTTACGAAAGTCTTGACTACTTACTATGTCAGGAATGCTTTTTACACTGGGTAAATCCATACACGCATATGTGCAATCGTGGGAACGAGTGGGTTCGGTTCGTTTTGTCGACAATCATTTTGTCAACAGATTACTTTGTTGACACCACTTTGTCGACAGGTACGTTTTGTCGACAGGTACGTTTCGTCGACAAGTCACTTTGTCGTCAGCTCACTTCGTCGACAAGCCACTTTGTCGACAGCTGACTTCGTCGAAGGTACGTTTCGTCGGCAAGCCACTTTGTCGACAACTCACTTCGTCGACAAGTCACCTTGTCGACAAGTACGTTTCGTCGACAAGCCACTTTGTCGACAGCTCACTTCGTCGACAAGCCACTTTGTCGACAGTTCATTTTGTTGACAGGTACGTTTCGTCGACAGCTCTTTTCATTGATAAGTACAGTTCATTGACAGTTTATTTAATTTACCGTCTTATTTCACCGATGATAATTTTATAGGCACTATTTTCAGTCAAGGCTACAGTCTAGTTTCACCCATAGAGGATTTAAGCGGTGTGTTTCAACTTATGCGTAAAAGAATACACAATATAATACATTATTGTTTGGCTTTGCTGAAACATATATTGCGAACTGCTATAATAGCTTCTTCCTCCCCTATTGCATAATTTTTCTCGTGTCTCTGAACTATCCGGTTGGGGAAATAGGTGATAGAAAATTTAAATACAGAAAATTTATTTTTAGCGTCACCTGCTGAGCATTATACTTTGAATTCAGAAATACAGAGCATATGATAATTAAAAGAAAATATTATTGAATTTTCTTGGTCTTGGGCGTCCGCAGGCAATAGCGCAACAGGGGAATGTGCCCTGACATGGATTTTTTAAAAAACTGATACTAAACATTCGTATATTTTTGCAATAGAAATGAGATATGGGTTATTTTATTCTATGCATGTATTTATTAGGCCTATATTAGTGAAGTTTTTACTCCAAGTATTTTTTCTTATGATTTCGTCGTACTAAGAGCTTCTGACTTGCAGTGTAGAATAGTCACTTTTGTAATAGTACAGTGCTATTCTAACATCAGGACTGTCATTATTTTATTCTATGCACGCATTTATTAGGCCTATATTAGTGACGTTTTACTCCAAGTATTTTTTCTTATGATCTCGTCGTACTACGAGCTTCTGACTTGCAGTGTAGAATAGTCACTTTTGTAATAGTACACTGCTATTCTAACATCAGTACTGTCATTATTTTATAAATCCCAGATCATTAATATCAGGGATTCTGCCAGGATTTTTAGTTTGAGGGTGGGGTGTAAAGTCAAACTTGGGAGGGTGTAAATGGAGTTTTGTACGGTGTCTATTGATTTTTCACCGCAAAAATATTAAAGTTGGGGGTGTTGTCGATAATTAGGGGTGACACCCTCACAGGAAGGCGTCTCTCGGAATTACTGGCCAATATTTTTTTGCGCTTCATGATATCTAAACCTAATGATTCAAATAATAAAAATTAACCTACGTCAATTTAAAATATTTTAAAAAGTAGTTATTTCATGTGATTAGCATATTGTGGTTAACGTTCAGCTTCAAACTGTCATATCTTTGTACGTGAAATTTCTTATTTTAAACACGTTAAATTTGTTCATTTAAACAATTTGTTTAAATGTTGGACAATATTATTTTAAGTTCGTTACGTCTGAGGAGACACGTACCCACAAGTTGATTTAGGGGGAGGGGGTCGAAGGTCTTTCTGAATGTGAAATTTACGTAAAATGCATGCAATTTTGCCAAAAGATACACAAATTTCAGAAAAAAAATCTGATTGTTTGGGGGGTACGGACCCCTCCCCTCTGCGTACGTCCCAGTGTCTGAGAGATGAGCTCCCTGCCTGATGACCTTTCCGCGGGAAGCGACAATACTACAGTTCAGATACTATTCCGGCGTTTGTGTGGTATAAAAAAACTGCCCTTCTCCCTTCTGTTTTCAATAAAATGTCCAAATAGTTATCTTTGTCTCTTCATGTAATGAGTGAGGATTTCCTTTAGAATTTTGAGGAACATGTACTTGTAAGTCCCGGCCGGGTAGCCATGCGGTCTACGGCGGTAGGCCAACGACTCGTAGGTCACGGGTTCGGGTCCCGGAAGGGGCATGGGTGAGGATTTTAATGGGTAAAGGGTGAATCGTGACAGGCCGAAGTCCAAGTTACAAGACTGAGCCCATATAAAAATCAAGTTTATGTACTTATAAGTAGTCGTCTTCTCTGTTCCTCTAGGTGACCCAGGAAATCCTTTCCTGTAGCGTGATTCTTATTTATAGACAAATCTAAATTGTTCACCCTAGTTCTCTTAGTGAACAAGCAGTATTCGATTTGTCGGTGGGGGGGGGATACCAGGGATATTCTCTGGTTCGTGATTATTTCATACCTTGTCGTTAACTCTGAATATCATCCCAAACAGGGCAGAGGAGTACTGGTACAGGAACGAGCTGGAACGTCGTTCCGGTAATGCTTTTTGGAAGCAAAATTGTTCCAATTAAGAATTTTGTTTTATGCCTATTCCTCACTTCACAGTTATTGGTATGACATATGGTAAAAATTGAAACGTGTCGGGAGTGAAAAATTTAAGAGTGCACACCCCTTAACCAGGGACAAAATCTTTGTATCTATACCATAACAGGTAGTAGATTGAAACTTATAAGCAACTACTACTAGTCTTAGACTCCCCTCTTCGTAATTTATAACAATCGAACACTGTGAACAAGTATAGTTTCAGGAATATGCACTTATGCAGTCTTATCCTCCCTACTCGTTGTGGTGAGTGAAGAGTGTAAGCCAGTAGTGGCCCGTGACATAAAAATAAGTAAGGCACCGAAACAAGTCATATTTCCAAAGGCAGAACTGTATTGAATTTAATGTTCTATATTATTTAGCTATTTCATTTACATTAGTAAGCCGTGCTGGCAACCACAGGGAATAGTGATTTGTGGGCTGATTCTGCCAACTTCGATTGACCTTTCCTTATCTTTTCTCAGTCCTTTTTTCTTCATATAACTTTCTTAAATCAACCTTGAATTGAATTATTTTTTTTTTACTTCCTGAAGGATAGGGTCATATCAATGTGAGGAAATATTAGACTTAAATGAATACGAAAAAATAAAATGCGTAAAAAACTTGGTAAACTTTATTTTTATATCGGCCAGTCTAGTAACTTCGGACTTCGGCCCGTCACGATTCGCCTTAGCTGTTAAGTGTTGAAAGCCACATTCATGCCCCTGCCGGGACTCAAACCCGGGACCTTCGAGCCGATGGCCTACCACCCGGCCGGCTATGAAATGCGTAACAGAATAAATATAGAATAGGGTCTATACACATCACTTCTTTTTAACGATGTAGATCAGCCCCGCCATCTTGGCACGCACTTTCCATTGATTCACAAGGGAATTGTTTTACTAATTTTATGCCCGTCAGAAATATAATATTCAAGTTCCGCTTTCATGAATTTGTCTTGGTGGTTATTTTGACTTTTGTATAGTTTTGGTTCGTGAAATTTCTTCAAATATATAAATATAATGTATTATTAATAGTTTGCTATATAAATCACAATATGTCAAGGGGAAATTACACTGTTCGTGTGTAAAATATTGCATTTCTACAAAATAGCACGAGTCCAAGATAACATGACGAGAAACTAGGCGAAAACAGAAGTTAAAAATTATGCTCTTGAAAGATATACGACGAGTGAAACAATTCCCATGTAAACCAATGGAAAGTGCGTACCAAGATGGCGGGGATGGTCTACACCGTTAAACTACGACAGCCTCACGTAGTTGTTGAATATTGTAAGTAAGAATGTGAAATGTGAAAAAGTGATAAAGGCGAGAATAGCAATGGCGAAACAGGCGTTCACTCTTCTGCGGATTGATGAACAAAGAGTTGAGGAAGAGATTAATTAAATGTTTTGTATATAGTATTGTGTTGTATGGAGAAGAAACGTGCAGTCTACGAAACGAAGAAAGAAAATTCGATGCCTTTCAAATGTGGACATGGAGAACAATAGAATGGAGAAGCCAGCTGAATATAGAAGATGGGAAATGAAGTGTTGAAGAGAGTATGCGAGAGGCGAACAATCCTGGAGACAATAAAGAAGAGCAAGAGGACATTGGATGCACTGAGAATGTGTACTGAGGAATGAAATTGAATGTATGGTTGAGGGAAAGAGAGGTAGAGGAAGAAGACGAATCTAACTCCTTGAGAATACTAAGGAAGATAAATCGTATGTTGAGATAAACAGGATATAGCATGATCGGGATGAATAGAGAAGGCTTAGCTTACCTACAAGGAACTGCTGCTTTCGGCGGAATATTAATGATGAAAATTTCTGTTTTCAGCACTTTGCCGAAAGTCATGTTTGCGTATAAAAATGGTATCGGTTAATACGGTTTTAGAATTTACTGTAAATTTCGAACCCGTTTTAATTTTTAAGCAAATTAGGAAGTTATTTATGTTTGGAAAATTCGTATTCTTCGGACTAATTTTCAGGTTTTTAAAATGTATTACATACCAGGCAAAAATCTTAGAATTCGACAGATTGCAGACCCAATCAATATTTACAAAATAATAATAAATGATGAAGTCACTTAAGTTTCAGGACTTCAATTAATTTTCATGTTTTGAAAATAATGTCGTTTGTGAAAATTGTCTTAGAATTTGACGCAGTTAGTGGAATCGTTTAGGCCTAGTTACTATCTCGAAGAACCTACAGACATGAATGATGGAAAGTAGGAAAGAAAGCGACACCCTAAAGAGCCCGCCTAAGTGGTAGCACAGTCTAGTACTAACTAAATAAAGAAATTAGGAAATAATAATTTTTTTTGAGCCTAGGAAAGAAGTAGATATTATTACTTAGAAATAAGATTATGCGCTTTTTTAAAGAAAATAATTTAAGTTTCATCTGGAGTCGAAAATTGTTAAGGATTTTTCTCCTTGTTGGTCACTACTCTATATCTGAAGGATGATATTTCGTCTGTGGAATCTTTTATTAAAATTTCAAAGATGGTAAACAAATACCTGTTGCAGTGGTGATAGATTCCTTTTTTAATCAATTTGCTGTTGAGCAGTAATGACTAAATCAGTGTTCGATTTGTAGCGAGGGATGGGTGGAATTTTCACCTCTCTGCAAAACTCTTCCCTGGCTCTGCTTTCTGAAATATCCTCCAAGCCTGGGATATGAACGGATAAAAACGGTATTCTACTTTTTGAGAAAAAAATCTTCTCCCCCCCAACTCTGCAAATTGTACAAAGCGGACACTGGACTAAATGACGTTAGTTCTTTACTATGCTTCAACACGAAATTCAATAGACGCAGACATAGATCATTCCTGCTACATTTATTGTGTATAGAGAAGGATATCGCATTAGCTACATTCCGAATAATGTTAATGAAAACGAATACGGAATTTTAAACCAAGAATGGGTAACCATCATGAACATGTATAGAATTAAAGGAAAAAAAAACAACGTTCTTATCTAACAAATAAATATGGTCTAGCAACAATAAGTTGTTTAAAAAAATATTAAAAAATATTTTTAAAAAAGACATATTAAAAAATATTCTGTACACTTGATAAAGGCAACAGACGTAGTCGAAACGTTGTGTTGTGTTTTAACAGAGTGTATTTAATACGCAGTTAAATAATAAATTCTATTTCTAACATCGAGCGGTAAAATTTGTTGCTCATGATACTCCATAACAAACCAAAACCATTATGTGACATAAAATATTTACTGCATACAATTGGTTTACAAGAACAGATTCCTTAATTACACTTCCAGCAGTTTTTTTAGTTTATTCGTTTGAAAGAGAAACAAGGCTTGAGAATGTAAATTTTGATATACTCAGGAGACTACAGCAAAATACTTTCTAAAGAATTGAGTCGAAACTTGTCAAAATAATAACAAAGAGAAAGGATGACTTGATTTCCTATTTAACAGTGACAATGTTCATCTATTGACCACGTACGCAGTCTACACAATACTTGAAGAGTAACGGGAGAAAACAAGAAATGTCACAAAACAGGTTTATTGAGAAAATCAAGTTTGAGTACCTTAATCGCTTGACAAAGGTAATATTGTCTCCTGTGGTCAAATAGAAGTGGTTTCCTTCGTTCTTTTACAGTTTTGTAGTTTCAATTTTCTCCAACAGAATGAGCTATTTGAATGAGCTATACAGCACAAAATTGCTAGAACTGAACATTCCTCGTTTTCTCCCGATACCCTTCACTGTAAAATACGAAATTGAGAAAAGGAGTAAAACGTATACGAAATAGAAAAAAAAATACAAATTCAGTTAGTTTGGTGATTAAGTTGCTACATTAATATCAATTTAATTTCCCGTTAAAAACCCGTAACGTAAGTTAGCTGTAGGCAAAATGAATAGTCTAAAATTTTATCTGTTGATGAACTTAGATATTGACAAAATTATTACTGGAGAAAACTTACCTGTCCACAAAATGAATTGTCGGCGAAACGTACCTGTCGACAAAGTGAGCTGTCGACGAAACGTACCTGTCGACAAAGTGATCTGTCGACGAAACGTACCTGTTGACAAGATCACCTGTCGACAAAGTGGTGTCGACAAGATGATCTGTCGACAAAATGATTGTCGACGAAATGAATGCGACAGGGAACGAGTGTTTGGATGTGAAAACGACACGTATTTTATGCAAGCCAGCCATTTCAAGAGAACTCTATAGAATATACAGAGAAACTTATTTAAAAACCAATCTCAACTATCAATGGTTTGTCATCAATATGGAAAATAACGCAGAAATTATAGTTCCCTTGGGAAGAAGTGAGTTCCTGAACAAAGACAATTCAATTACCCTACATCATTCGTGCTTGGCTCTACTTTGAGATGTGTTAATATCCTGGCTATAGGAACAGTTTTTTTTCAGATCTTCAAGCAGTTATTGAACAGATATGCGACAAAAGCTTCGTGTATATGTGTAAGGAATAGACTTAATAATGGTAATCAGTGGGTGACCAATATCAAAAGTGGACAAACGGAATTCAAAACGAGTGATAGATGACAGTTATTTAATTTCTTGTTGTAAGTGAAAAACGTCTTAAAGAATTTTCCAAGTTAAAGTCTATTTCTATTAATATAATGTAAAAATGACAAGGAAGTGTACAAGTGAACTATACAAGCAAACTATAGAAGTGGTAGGTACTTTCAGAACTGTATTACATTGCATTCAGACATTATCCTAAAAGAGATGAAACGACATTTGACTTAGTGAAGTGTAAAAGCGTTGTATATTTTTCCTTTTATTCTTTTGCTTAGAATAAATATTAGGAAAAGCATAACAGATTTTTTGTATCACACTACACATAATTTTGATTTTTCTTATATAAATATTTTAGTATGTGACAATTTTATTCGTTCATTAGTCCAAATAGTTTTCTTTGCCAACAAACAATTTTCACAGGAAAGACAACCTGAAACTGTCCATTCGCTTCCATTCACATTTTTTAACAGGACGAGAATTTTTTAACAGATATAACAATGATATAACTTTAATGATGAATTGATTCATACGAAAATTAAATAGTTTGCTATACTCTTGATAAATAACAAACAAAAAAATATTCAAGTTCATGTTTTCGTGAATGAAACCTAAGAAACTATTCATAAGAATAACGTATCAAAGATTGTTAGTTATAATTTTGAACACGAGACATATATTTAGATCAAAGTATTTGTCTTCTTAAGCGAAGCATTGTAATGTGAGTCGACATTTCATGAATGTCTGGGAGATGATTTTTGTGTTGCTATTTTTACAAAATGAGATTCAAATTTTACGAGAAAAAGATCATATCAGCTTTCAACGACAAGCTTTTTTGATTACGAACTTGTTTCTTTCGGATCCCATCAAGAGTTTAAGACATGGGAATAGATTTTTTAACTTGTAATGGCGCTAATCTGTCAAACATGTTTTGCTACATGATCTTAGCTATTATTGAGTTATAAATAGAGTCACGTCTAATGTATCTATTTTGAAAAAAAGTCACCATGAAATAATACAGGAATTTTCGATTTTGCCGTCACAGGTCATTCAAAGGCTTCATTGCCACTATTGGATAGTAAGCATTTCCCCGTGCTTGATCTTCAAACATTAACTAAATGGAAGACATGTAACTCAACCCAGCCTTTTTTCTTTCATATACTTAAGAAAATAAAGTTACAGGAAAACTCACCATGCAGATTTGAAACAAGTCTGACCCTATTAAACGATCGGGTCTAGCCATTTTCTCGTTTATATTTTAATCTTTGTAGAAGCAACCATTTTTACTTAAGTCGAGATTTTTTATCATTGACAGTATTTATTTTCGAGTATTTTTCATTGTAGCTTAGAAATCATTTTCCCTGATATTGAGCAGTGTAATGTCTCATAAGAAAAAGTTTTCTTGAAAAGTCGTTTGTCAACCCAAATATTTTAGGGCAAACTGATACACCTTACTTTGAAGAAGTTTCTTTTAGGTTCCCGTTTGAGAAAACCTTATGTTTTGCCTTAGTATCAGAAATTACGACGAGAAACTTAAATTTACATGTCGCCGGACATTCATTGACTCCTTAGTCGACATTGTATAGAACTCACTTCCCCCTGAAAATTCAACATTAACTCAAGCGAAAAAAAGATGTATTGGTTTCATTTAGTAAACCAAGCTTTCTGAATGACATCTCATACAAGTTTTTTACTAGCATCTTCTCTACCTTCCAATTACAACCAAACTGGCATGGTCTCGTATTTATTTTTTGATTTTCGAACAAACAACACTTAAGACGGGTGGATGTACTTTAATCCTTACAGGGCATTGAAGGCAGTGTTTTCTGATAGTGTATACAAGTTAACCCCAGCTCTGTCAAATCCAACATTGTTTCACGAAATACCTTTATTAGGACAATATAACGTCACAACTTGAATTTTGAGAAAATATCATTCTAATTCGGAATTTGTATTTGTAGAAAAGTATAACAAAAGTTTAAACTTTATGAAACGATTCTTTTTTGTCTATTACGGGGGGAAACAGTCTGATTGCTTTCGTTACCAACTCCTTTTATGTCTCTTCCTCTGAAGTTTAGGCTTTTTTCCCGCAGTAACACTTATTTGGCACTATAGCTTTAGTTGTCCTCGACAACTCCAAACAGCACTATCCGATAGATTGCCGTAAACTACGAACAATGTCGCCATCAAATAATCTCGTTAATGTGCAAAATGTGAATTGAAATTTCATATGTAGCTAATTTCAAATAAGAGTAATGCAGAAAACAAACGTCGAACTTGTATTTTCAAAATTTTCTTATTAGGTAGAAATAATTTTGATATGAACAAAACAAACAAGTTGAATTACAAGAATTAAACAATTTTGTGATGTAACAAAAGAATGTTGGTATGTTCAAAGTAAATAAACTTACATTGCCAGAAAAAATCGTATCACATGAAATTAAGAAAGAAGAAAACAAAAGCTGTGAAAAAATTATAAAGAAAAAAACTTGTAATCTGAGAAGATAATTTTCATATGTTCGAAATAAACAAAGTTGGAAGTATGATCAAAATATTTCAGTGTATCAATTTTCTTCCCTTATAACAAAAAAAATTATGACATGCAGACAAGTACACTTTCTCAAATGTAATTTGAAAAGGGAAACCTCTTAAGCAGCAAGGATCTGTATTTTGGTACGACATGCTTTTCATCTTGGGTTAATTTGTCTCAAATAGTTCCACATACATATAGGAAAATTAATAATTGCTTCTTCTCACCTACGCCTCAATTCATCTTCCGTCAAGCTTCCATGTCCCTGCAATCTTAAAGCCAATGAGAACGTTCCAGTGTTATGTTATGAGACGGTAGTCACATAACCTTATACAAACATCCACATTTTTTTTACATATACGCCTGCAAAAGTATAGTTACAAATATTCATTCTAGCTTT
>JAGDQP010064041.1:0-11632 GCA_022664845.1 Lepisma saccharinum
GGGGGTGATACAATCCACAAACTTGTAAGGACATGCACAACCAAACAACAGACAAAGCGGTGGCGCATGGCTTTTCTTTTTCAATATACTGGATGTAGCTGCACTCAATGCTTACATCACGTACACAACATTCTTTCCCGATTATGAACCAGATTCCACCGGCCAGCGAAGGCTTTTCCTGAAGGAACATGTTCATGAAATGATAGCGCCTCTTATGCAAAGTCCTGACTTCAAGAATAGCGTATCTGCTGCATTGAAAAGGTGTGATATAGTAGGAATGACATCGTCAAGGAAAGAGGCAAATTCAAAGAAGAGGAAGCGATGTTCAATATGCACGCATTCAAGGGATAAGAAAACTTCTACTTTGATCTTCAAGTGCAAAAAGTATATCTGTACACAGCATACAGTATCCTTATGTCACGAGTGTGTGTGATGGATGACTTTCGAACTCGAATTAGGAGCAAAAATATGCTGTACATACTAACGAGTATAAATGTATGTACGTACCTTCGTACATAAATTATAAATTGAAAATAAAATCTAATACTATATAAACAATATTGTTGTAATGCTGAATACGTATGCTTATGTAGAAATAAAAGTAAAAATAACATTGTACGCGGATATGGGAGTGACAAGTTTAAAACCCTTGTACATAAAAGATGAAGGTCCACCTATTGTATCAGTTTTGCAATGTACATTTCTGTATCAAAGTTCGCAAAAATAGCAATTTGTTATGAAAAACGGATAATAAAGTTATATTTCTTGAAAGGATAAGCGAGATTTAATGTTCATGAAATTTATATACTCACTTATTGTTAATACAAAGATGGAGTCCTTATACCTAAATGGTAAATCATTAAGAAAATATTGCAAGGAAGTGTTGAGTATGTCCTAGCAGTAGATTTTAAACAAGAATTACAAAACAACGTTCGAAGAACCAAGAAAAAACGTCAAAGGGTCAAAAGGCCTACAAAAATGTAATAACGTAGAAAAAATCCCAAATGAATCTAAAGGTTAAATATTAATTTATTGTATTGACGTTTAATTATAACGTTCGAATCGTGAAGAAAAATATTTCAAGGATCTTTTCCAGCCAAGTATGGTTTCTGAATAGTCGGCGTGGCTATAAAATGGCAAAGAATTGAGAAGACGACGTGCTCTGTTTGTAATGTAACTATGATTAAATATGGAGTCGAGATCACGAGGGCAATGGTGGTTACCCAGAAACAATGTTAACGCTGATTACGAAAGCACATTTTTTCGTACACAAATTGTGTATTACCGGTACTGTTTTCTATCCCCACTTTTTAGTATATAGAAAAAGGGTTATACAAAGCGACATGCGCCCAATGGTTACCTAGCACTCTAGCAGTAGGGGCTATCATATTGCGATGTTATAAGGTAATTCATATGTGCATTTTAATACCTTTATATGATCAGGGGCAATAGTAAACTGGTTATTTCCCAGGATTTTATTTTAGGGATGCAAGCAGAGTTGAATTTTGAACCTTATGAATATTTCTAATTGGGAGATGTGCTTGAGAATTTGGGGGTGAAACCCTCCTTTGTGAAGGAGGATATATCAGAATCCTGATAGCAAAATTTTAATGTTGATGTACTTATATCCCTTGCACTTACAGTATAAAACACTATTAAATTAGGACAGTTACTTGCGAATGAATTTTTAACATTACAAACTCATACAACATTTCTTCCGCGTAACTTAATGGCCCAATTAGCGATTTTGTTCATCTGTTAGCGCTTTACGCAAATATACGTGTACACGCTTTTATACATTATGTGCAGAGAGCCAATGGAAACATTACCGAGAGTTTATGTTATGTGCTATGATTCTGGTAACGCCCATTTGGAGAGTGTCATTCCCCAAAAGCTGGAATATATATATACCCTATGTATGATTTGTATAGTTGCAATATATAGGAGTAGCTAACCGTTTTCTTCACCAGTAATATATCTTGTGCAGTGCATAATTTCGTTAAATGTTCTGAGGAAATGGCGAATCCAATCACAATATCTGCACCAAAACCACGTTATTATGATTACCACCCAAATTGTGTATTACTGTTCTCTATAAACTATTATTTATATAAAAAAATGTAAACTCAATACCGAAAGGGAGGGTAGTGTAATTAACAGTTATGAGCAGGGACAAAATCGAACAAAGCGAACGTCGAATTTGTAAATCTTTAGCAAATTATGTATTTTGAACCATTTTAGTAAGTAATGAAATAGACCCGTCTTGATTCCGTTAGCTGTTAGGTATCCAAAATCCAGAAAAATCCATGTCTCGGCCGACGTTCGATCCCAGAACTTTGGAAACGCTGGCCTGACGCCTCACACCAAACGACTTCTGGTGTTGACATTCCCGATTCCATCAGGATTTTCAGTTTGTAGGGATGTAAATACAAATTTGGGAGGGTGAAGGTGGAATTCGGCACGGTTATTATCTATTTTTATCTTAAAACTTTTAAGTTGGCCAGTACTGAATAATTTTAGAGTTAACACCCCCTACATGGGGATTTACAGAATCAGTGCCCATAACATACACTTTATGTAACTTTTGTATGGAATCTGCACATAATGTATGAGGGCGTATACAGGTATATTTGCGTAAAGCACTAACAGAAAATGAAATCGCTAATGGGTCTTTTAAGTTAGGCGGAGAAAATTATTTAGTAGTGTGCAATGTAAACATGGACTCGTAAGTAAATTTTCCCATTTGATTATGTTTTATAATGTGGCGATTATAATACAATCGTTCGTACAACATAATTGGTGAACAGGGATATAACTACATCCAAATTGAAGATTAGCTCTCAGGACTGCTATATTTCCCCCTTCAAAAAGGAGAGTGTCACCTGTCAATTCTCAAAGACACCTCTATATTTTTTTAATTGCTTAAAATTGATAGTAATTTATTGAACTCTACTTTTACCTCCTAAATAAAATCCCGGGAGATAACCTCTTTGCTATTGCCCCATGCTCACTTAAAGGTGTAAAAATTCATATACGAATTACCAGATAATATCTCATTCTCAAAGCCCAACTACTAGAGTGCTAGTTAACGGTTAACCTCATGTTGCTGTGTATAACGTTTTCTCCGTGCACTAAAAGAGGAGGAATAGAGAAAAGTACCGGTAATGCACACTTTGTGAACAGAGAAAAAAACGAGCTATCTTAATCACAATTAACGTTGTTTCTGGGTAACCACTTTGCCGTAGTAATTTCGACTCAACATTTCATCAGAGTTGCATTACAACCAGAGCGCATCGTCTTCTCAGTTCTTCTTTAAGAGATTTTAGGGGCCAAGTTGAGTAAGCAAAACCACTCTTGGCGGGAAAAGTTTCTTGAAATTACATTCCTCAAGATTCGAAAGTTATACTTAAACGTCAATACAATAAAATAATATTTAACGAAAAATTGTAAGCAAAGCTTCGTCTGTAAAGCTATTCTTATGGGAGAACAAACGACAAGCGGAATGCGAAGGGTGGAAGTGCTGGTGCTGTCACCATCATAAAAATTTTGGCAGTGAACAACCACATTGGTCTGGAGTTATCTGGTGATAATTTTCAATGATCACTTGCAGCAAAATCGGAAAGCAATAGGCATGCAAGAGACACACGGTTGAGAAGATTTTGAGAACACTGAACTGAATTACAGTGATACTTAAAACAACCTTTTTTTTAATATGCCAGTACAAGAGGATTTTCCATAGAGATGTAATGTTAAATTACTGTTCTCGTTCTACATGTTTACTGTTCTGGGCAATTCCTCCAACTCACTGGCAACTCAAAGGCTGAATTGCAGCAAATTACTTGCTCTCTGTGTCTTTCCTATAATTGGGAAGGAATTTCCTATAATATCTAAAAAACCGTGAGATCAACTATCGATAGATCTGATAGGTAGATTACCATGTTCCGAAACCTTCTCCTACATTTTATCAATAGTGGATGTTGCTACTAAATTTATAATGCTTTATCTCTTAAGAAAATCCACTACTAAAGAAATAATTAGTCGAATTCAAGAATATATTAAACATTATGGTTTACCCAATAAGCTGCTATCTGATAATGGTCCACAGTTTCTTTCGGAATTATGGCAAAAGTTTATGCAAAATAATAACATAAAGCATATCCTTACATCGCCTTATCACTCAGCTAGCAATCCAATTCAACGATATAATAGGGAGATCGGTCGTTTCTTACGGACCTATTGTAATAAAGATCATACTCTATGGAATCAGTATTTATTGCAAGTTGTATATTTTATGAATAATACTATATCAGAATATTTTGAAATACCACCTCAAGGAAAACAATATAAATTTACCATGTAACGATTTTCTGAGCAGAACTTCAAATGCTTTGGATGTCGCTAATGTAAATAAGATAAACACACCATTAGTAATAAGGGAAATGAAATCTACCAATCTAATACAAGGTATAGATAAAATTCAATTAAATGATCTAGTCTTTCAAAAATTACATCCTTTAAGTTCAGCAACATAGAATAAAATAGCTAAGCTATTTTTTGGGGGGGACCTTATATAACTACAAACCTCTATCGTAATGATGCCACTATTACCTCTTTAAAAGATGGTAAACAAAGGAAAGAAAATGTAAACAATTTGAGGCTTTTCAAATGTACCAGAGAGAAACGCGGAGAATTAATCCAGACATTTTATGAGAATTCTAACTCTATTCAATACAAGAATACAAGTAACACGATAATTTCACTAATTGAAACAGAAACTACTCCGAAGAAACTAACTCTGGAATACCATCAGATTACAAAGAATTTTCCACACTGTGTGTAATTTTGGGAGCTAATTTTCTATTTTTCTCTTCAAACATCATTTTTAATTACCAAGAAAAATGCATTATACTAAACAATAAAGATATTCAATTAAAGTATAATATAGATACAATATTATGTCAACAACCGAATGAAGAGATACAAAATAAGGTAACAGTCAATAAACATAAAATGATCAATGAACAATTAGAAGTAAACTTTAATTTCCAAGCTACAAAACATAAAAAAAAAAATCTGAATTGTATGTTCAATATATTGAAAATAAATATCAACAAGTTCTGAATTAAAAACGAAACGTAAATTACACAAAAGCACAAATCATAAGTTTCGAATTAATGTATTTCATAGAGAAAAAAAAGTTGAACTGGCAATTTATTTACTCATATAATATTATTATATGAACATTCGTTATCAGGACATATGTAATAATATTATGATCGTATTAATGACTAACGATATT
Source organism: Lepisma saccharinum (assembly GCA_022664845.1). Taxonomy (NCBI): domain Eukaryota; kingdom Metazoa; phylum Arthropoda; class Insecta; order Zygentoma; family Lepismatidae; genus Lepisma; species Lepisma saccharinum. The sequence continues at coordinate 5,300 of JAGDQP010064041.1, forward strand.
TTAAAAAAATATATTGAAGAAAATATAACTTATACAAATCCTCTAATTCTTATAAATGTTATTCAATTTTAATGAATATATTTAAATGTTAACGATTTAAAACAATGAAAAAATGAATTATTTTAAAGAAAATATAATGTATATTGTGTTTCACTTATTTAAATATTTCCAATTATTTAATTTACATGAGAATTGTATACAAACAGTTTTTAATGAAATTTATTTAAAGTATTCATTTATTAAAAATTAATTATTATTCTGTAAAATGAATTTATGTTAAAAACATCATACTAACGTCTTCATTTTTTTTGTTTATAGGTGGAGGCATTTATGATATGGGCACAAGTTCATAATATGTGTATTCAGCTTGTTAATTGATTATTTCATTGGTATTTTTAACTTTATGAACAGCAAGATGCATGTTTTGTTCATGTGTTGTAATGAAAGGTAACGTATTCATAATTTACCGATGAAATTATGACGTCAGGTCATGAGATAACCTCGTATGTTTCTATGTGTGGAAAATGTACACACCATATAGCAGCAGCGCCGGTGCTGAGTTAGCGAAGTGACCCATTTAACTATTTGAATATTTATGCATATATTTGAAGTTTATAAACTGTTGTAATTTTAATTGAAATGAAACAGTGATCATGTTTCTAAGTTTATATAACGAATTAGTATTAAAGTGAATGTTGAATAGGGCCTTGTGCAGTAAGATGGTTGTACAGCGGACATGTATACCCAGTATGCGTTATACGCAGCAGAGGAAACGTATGTGATGAAATAAAGCCTCTTATATTTTAACTATTATTTTGTTATTATCTAACTATTGATGTTGCATTGTATGCGGCTTTTTGCTCTTTTTGGTGTAACATTGTCTGGTATAACAACCTTCTGTTAGATTTTCTACGATGGTTAGCCGTAGCCACAACTCCGTAGGCAATTTCCGTTAGTGGGGCACCCTAACTGCACTACGGGATTATTGACTAGAACTGATATTATCAGGTCAAGGGACTCACGAATATATTTATGTTCATTGTGATTTACGAGTAAAGAAGAATATTGTGTGCCCCGTTTGTGTCAAGGAGCTGGCTGGACGTAATTTATATAGTAAAGAGTCTCGACATGATATTATAAGTATAACAAATTCCTACTTCAAATATACAATATATCTTACTAAATTGCTGCTCTAGGTCTTAATATCGTCTGCAGCATCAGTTGTTCTCTTAATTGTTTCTTGCGAGTTACTCCCGCGTGGTTATATGGTATCGTCTCACTATATGTTGTGCTATGCACTCACTCACTGGTACTGCCATTTGACGACTGGTTACGGACATATTATAAATGCGGCATCTCTCCTCATGTGACATCTCCCCTTCACTTCCCTTAATTGAACTACGACTGGAGATTACCACACATTTTCATTACAATATACTTGGAACTTAGTCAGATATAGATGTTTTATATTGTATAATCATTTGTCCACAAACACCATACTTACCCTGCACTACACTTAACACTAAAATTACGTAAAATACTATCATTTGCACAAACTTTCACTGATATAAAAATGTAACTTATACCACAATGTAAAAATTTCAATCATCCCCACCCCCATCACCTATTTCACAATCCGAACCCAATGCAATGTAACCTAACTAATAATAATCACAATAAACGTTGAGGCAAAACTAACATTTGGAGTATGCTATAAATGATAATATTTTTATGTTAGTTCATATCAGTATCATGGTATCAATTAGTTTATGTGCATCTGTGTCCATTTCCTGTACTTATCCATGATCTTTCACCTATTCTTTTTGTCTCATTTGAGGATAGTTGTTAATTTTTTTGGAAGCTAATGTGATCAATGTTGAATCTGGATCTGTTTATTCTGTGGTCATTAAAATTTCACTTGATTTTCTACCTTTCTCTCACTATTTAGTTCATCAGGTGTAATATCCCTTCAAACGTGCTCCTGTTGTTTGCAGCCGAATATAGTGATAAATGGCAATGAAAAGATGGAATGTTGTCGTCCGACAGTTCTACGAGAGTTCTCGTGGTAAGCGCATTTCGCACTGCATTTCCATAAATACATTAAACACTATATTTAACTGTTTTGAAGAAATACGAGCAAAACTTCAGTGCACTTGCATTAAGAAGGCTTGCCTGAATTAAAATGTTTACAATTTAACTGACAAAATATCGAAGGGCAGGCACACCATAATTGTACTTAATCTCATGGATATGAATCCATTACCAGCCCTCCACACTGTTTACTTTTATTTTATTACATCGGAGGAACTTTTAGTTATTGTCTAGACAATATTTATTACATTATGTTTTAATTCTAAATCTAATAACTTTTACAACATTTTACAGCAAATTCATAGTGTAGATGTATCAATAATTCGCCGGTTTAGAAGTGAAAAACATTAAATTAAAAGCATAGTTTTCTAATGACGTAGAAAATGAAATTGTAAATTTGTCATTAAAAAAAATCAATACTGGAAAAACAAATATCAGGATTGCATTTCTGTTTTTTGATTATACTATTTATCTATCAAGTATACCAAATGATTTTCATGGTGTTTTTGTATTGGTATGACACCAATAACGATAGAAAATAAGAATATAATTCACTTACTGTTTTCTCCATGTAGATAAAACAGCATAATAATATAGCAGTTGCTTGTAAGCTCATGTATTTTCTAACCTATATTTTCAAGTGTTTTCCTCCGCCACACCAGGCACATGCTGGAACTGTACCTTCAACTTAGGCTCTGGGACAACACCTTCCCTCATTCTTTCCCCTCGCCTATCTCGACCTGATCCTTTGATATCTGAAGACCATAAATAAAATTCATAATTCTAAGCCATCTTACATTATTATGGAAGTCACTTAAAAAATATACTGTATTAACCTTTTCTTCAGCACAGATCAATAACAACATGAAAATATTTAAGTTACAGTAACCAGTATGATCAGTTCAGCTTTATTGGTCTTCATCCGATGTAACTGGTGCGACATCTTTTATTGTTTTAAATGAAGCCAGCTTTTATAACAATTATGAAGATATGAAGTTATGAACTACTTGTGGCACATCTTTACAAGATCCTTCTTTCTGGTCTCTGAAATAGGCAGTTGTATCTTGTACATCTTCCTATCAGCACTCCCAAACAACGTTTCTTTCACTGTGCGACTTCTATATATGTTTATTGTTTTATCTTGCTCACAATAGGCATAACTGTCGTTAATAATTCGTGGTTTATCATTTTCGTAATTCAAGCGTCTTCTTTACAACGAATGTATTGTTTGCATCCTCGTTAGTCTTGCTATTGCTTACTGTATTCTTTTTACTTTCCAAAATAGTTACTCAATAATTTTGTCTTGGATGCACTACAACTAGATAAGATAAGATTGTCGCCACGTGGATATTCCGGTTTTGTTCCCCGCAAGTGTCAGAAAATATTGAAAGGTGCGCTGTTTTCAATACTAAAGAATCCACTTAAAATCTCAAATAGAATCTATTTCGCAGCTTTCGTTTGTGGATAGCATTAACTAAAATCAACTAAACAAACTGTGGATAGCACTAAAAGCAACAAGAGATGTGACTTATTTTGCCTTAAGTATCAGGATAAAGACGCAACAAAAACAAACCAGTATTGTTTACGAATAGAAAAAACAGCAATAAATCTTTAGTCTAGAAATCTACATTAACACAACATCACAATTTTTTGTCTTAAGGTGCTTCTCTTGTAAGCATACGATTTGTTATAATTTTCCATTTTCTTCAAGCAATTAAACTAGATTTTTGTTAGTCGCTTTTGAGAACAACAAATCAAGGAATAGTATTTCTTATTTTAGCTTCCCACATATTTGAAAAGTATTATTTTAACAACAAATAATTCAGAGAGAGAGAGAGATTCAAATTACAACACAACTGCGAAGTCAAATATCGGTATATTGTAGACTTTAAGCTTCGTTTATGACGCTCAACGCTTTAATTTCAAGTAAACAACATTATAATTTTCAGCGTCTCCATAGGTATGTGAGTTTCTATTGTCTCTCTGTTCTCCTATACCTTTAAATCCCAGCAACTCTAAGCCAGACAGAGATGGTCATAGAGTCATTTGTTCAATGACGGTCTAGTGTTTGATCTGTAGTATATTCAAAGCGACCCATTTCGCGCGTCAGGAAATAAGAATTTACTTCCTTTAAATCAATGTTTGTCACTTGTTGCTGGCATGTTGTAAAGTGTTCTTTGCCTTCATTTAAGATAGCGTGTCGTAACTTGGCAAATGTAACATCAATGAAATCTTCTTTGACAATTTAAACACTGTAGTATGGAGGAAGGTTTACATACCTTTATTTGGACTTTATAGGATAATACAGTGGTGACTTCTAAGAACAATGATATGAAGATCTTCTTTGAAAAGAATTTGTCCTTTGTGGGCATATAGTGAATGTTGGCTGGCTAGCAGCTCAATCGTTTCAAATCTGTGGAATCTCAAATTTCTTTATCAAACGTAAAATTCCTGCTGAAAGTCTTCACTTGCTACCGAGTTATTTATTGGATCTTGATTTGTTCACACTATGCTCTGAGTTTGATATTTTTTCCCCTATCTTGTACAATTGAACTTTGACCCCGTTCAAATAGTGTAGAATTCACAGAGTTTTTTTTTATTTTCATCACGCTAGAAGGAGTAAATCTAAACCCACCTGCTGTGCAATACTCACGTACCGTGAACGGTGTATCAGTGATGTGTAGGTAGTGCTCCACGTATTTTTGACCTACGATACGAAGTGGGGTGGGTTTGTCAGTCCCATTCTTGACCTTCTTTGCCTTCCCAAGGTGTTCCAGAGTATCAAGGAAACTGTGGCACTCAAATTGTTAGGAGGCTGATTGTACCTCTGAACTCAAGTCATAGGAACACTGCGAGAAAAGGTTCCAGCATCCTGGCCGGGATTTGAACCCATCTCGTTAGACAGGGGTGAACCGGGTCAATTTTGGTGCCCCGGCTGGACCCGAACTTAGGTGATCCCGTCCAAATCTTGACCCGAATGATCTAATTGACTCGGTCTAAGAGAGAAATGAACTGCTAATTTCGGTGTCGTATTTTCGTGCCCTGGGGAAACATTTCAGATCTTGGTAACCACTGAAAGGAACACTGTTCAAAGTCAAGAAATCAATAAAAACTCTCCTTTGTCCTCCGGGTTATCGGTTCACTCAGGTTACATTTCGTACCAGAATACTCAGTCACGTATGTTCGGGTCCGGCCAGGTCAGCAAATGTCAACCGTTTCAGTTCTATAGTGTATACATATCGTCCCCTTTTAAATCTATATCATCTTCGTATGTGAAGAATTCGTTCAAGTAATTTAGTGATAGTTAATTTTTATCACATTCTATTTTTCAAATCGAATTTTCTAAAGCAAAGCCAGAGTAGTGGCGCAAGGTAGTACATTATGTCAATCCTCAGCGAATCTCGAATTCAATTTGTTGAAACTGATTCTTAGTTATCTAAATCTTGTGTATCGAACATATTTTTATATATTATGTCACTTGGAGTTGTACTGATGAAGATAGTTAAGACAGTAATTTTGAAGTTGGGTTCCCAGACTCTATCAACGTTTTCGATAAACTTGTTATAACTCATTGCGTAATAGATCAAAACCAACTATGTATAAACCCTTCATTGTTTTGATTTTTTTTAAATTTTGCATCTTGTACTTTTTCCAGATATGATATATTTTTGTAGACTGTAATATTCCACTTTTGCATGTTTTCTATTATCATACACTCTTCTGGATGTCATTAGTTCTTGAATAATTGAAGATGTACGAAGCTGATGACATAATACTGGTTGCCATACTATGAGCTACAACGTAACGTCCAAACTGAAGAAGTAATACAAATTGAAGTGTACTGGGAAAGAAAGGGGAATGTCCATGAAACGTAATTTCTCGTAAAGAGGATTTTAAAGTCGCACACTCCCATTTATTTACAGATGCTTATCAGAATAATGGAAACACCTGAACGAAAGTGCATCTTACCAGATTAATATGGTGTCGGGCCACCTTTCGCCTTCAGAACAGCCTTGATGCGACGTGGGATGGAGGTATAGAGGTCGTGAATGGTAGCAAGTGGAATATTACACCATTCCTCGTGCAGGGCATCGGCCAGTTCTGTGAGAGAGGATGGAGGTGGAAATCGTCGCCGGAGTCGTGTTTCCAAGATGGACCACAGATGTTCAATTATGTTGAGATCTGGGGATTGGGCGGGCCAGGGGAGGTGTTGAACTTCATCCCGATGTTCCTCAAACCACG
>JAGDQP010064047.1:0-11631 GCA_022664845.1 Lepisma saccharinum
TTTATTTGTGGCTCATTTATTTATTTATTTTATATTTATTATTTAATTATTTATTTCTTGCGTACTTATTTACCTAAAATATTTTTGTGCCTCGATTCAACTTCTTTGTTATGTTGTTTGCTGTTACAAGTTTGTTATAGTGGTCTAGTTGACTAGGGAGTGTGGCCTGTGAGCGAAGGACTTTGATTGATTAAAATTTGTATAGTTTTAAAAATAAATTAATTCTGGGACGTGATTGGCGGATGAAATAGAAAGAATCTCTTGGCTTTCTAGTGCTTTTTATGAGCTGTTAGTGTTGATTAGTCTTTCATCTGAGGAAGATGTTAAAACACTGAAACTATAACGCTTGCTGTGTGTTTTTATAATAAAGTGTAGTAACCTTGTCAGCTTGTTTTAATTGAATTAAGTATGGATACAAAGCCTCAATATAATTGAATCAGTAGTTTTGAAAAGGTCATGAGTCAGAAAATGGCGATTTTGTGTTGAGTACACTTTTTGTTTCTGTGAAGGTAGATACACCATCTAGTTGGGAAATAGCATGAATACCTTTTTTACAATAGGAGATATAGGTATTGGTAGATCTGTGTTTGTTGTGAAAAAGGTATGAGTCAGTGACTGATGCCCTTTTCAAATTAGCAGTCTGTGTTGGCAGTTATTAAAATGGCGTCGTCTAGTGGAGATGATATTGCTCTGTCTCCCAGCAAATGTAAAAAAGGTGGGATAAATAGTGAAACATACAAGCAAGTGAAGATAAAAACTGCTAAAACTAAAGGCACTGAACATGTCAATTACGCTGGCAGAACAGTTCCTGCAAGAACAACAGGAAAAAACTGCACGTAAGCTTTCTGCATTCTTGTAGCCTAGTTTTATGGATATGGTATCCTATAGTGATCGTTTTGACGGCTTGTTGGTGATTTTGTTACTCGCAAGTTTGAAGACAAGAAACAAGCAAAATTAATAATTATTAGCACATCATTACTTGATGAAATAATAGTTTGGCACAACATATCTATATAATCTTAAATCATCAAAAACATTGTTTCTAATAACAGAAATGACCGCTACTGAAAAATCGGCCACATAGGTTAGCTGAGGACATAGGTTAGAAAAATGCTTATTTTGGTTTTCTATTTCCTTTTTATCTTCCGAAAACCACTGTAATGTATAAATCAAGTTTATAAATATTGTGGGAATATTTGTTCTATACAATATAGTGAATTCAAGAACTCTATGTATTCGAGAATATTATTTTCTGGAAAGTAAATAACCAGTACCAGATTAGAAATATATTACAAAGTTGTAAAGTGAAACTATCATAATAGTGGAGTCTATTGGGAAGTTTATAGTGTTACTTAGATATTTCTTTGTGATTACTGGTAATAGAGAAGAGAAATATGAAATTATTTCTACAAAAGTCTGTTCCAAGAAAAACAAAGTCTTTAGGAGAAAAAATAGTATCCTATTTTGAAAATGGTGATATCTTTTGTTTATAAGAAAATTGAGATTATGACTTCTAAGGTTTATCGATTTGAGGAATAGTACCTATAAGGATAAGCAAGGTAAATATATTTATTCTACTAAATACAGTATTTCTATATGGCAAGGAATTGGATTCAGAACACTGTTAACAAAGTTTGATTAAACCCTATTTTAAGGTTCATAGAACTTTTGAGGAGAATATTGTTTTTGTTTATAACTTTAAGGTTGAATTCTTAAATTCAAAGTTTTGAATTAATATTTTCTTATCCTTTCTATTTGTGACTAAATTGATATAGAAAACTTCATATTCCCTTCCTTAATAAGGTTCAAGAGTGGTTTTTCTAATAACACCAGAATATTTTGTTTTGTTTTATTTTCGTTTGTAATATCATTCTTCTAAAAGAAAAGAGAAGAAATATACAATAAACCAAGCATATTTTGTTACAATATTAAGTTTTATGTTTTATTTACAGGAAGTAGCTAGATTTATTAAATATAAGAACATTTCTTCAGTCTTTATTCAGTATTTCTGAAAGGTTAATAGAGGATCTACTGTATTCAGGTAAATGAGTATTAATATATTCTGTTCATCAAAAATGGATATTATGGTTAGATTGAATCAAATGTATTCAAGTCTGCATTGAGGATTTCTGATGAATATTTGCCAATTTGTTATTCTATCAGGAATTGTTGGTGTTGTAATAGTGAGAAAATTTCTTCCGAAAGTTTAATATTACACTACACCACCACTTAAAAAACAGTAGGTCTGTAGGTCTGTAATCAATTAACACCTTCTGCATAGCGTACAAGGGCACTTTCCAAGCAAATATTTCGGTTAAATTACGGGTTAAGTATTCATGAAGTGGTAAATCTGACCCACGATAACCGTAATTCAACCAAGTGTTTCTTATGGAATGCATCTCTTGAAGTATTTCCTAGTTAAAGCTTCTTATGGAGTTAGTGTTTCCGATCATGGTACGGAACAAAAGGTGATTTGCGGGAGAGGTTTCAATAAGATTTTCAACAGTACTCAACACACATAAACTGTTGTAAACATAACATTGTGTAGATTAGAAATGCGAGCCATACACCTCTCTCTCTCTCTCAAAGGAACAAACGGCAAAACGAATACACTACTTTTTGTATAAAAAGGCTATGAACGATATATATTACTGATTTCTATGAAGTAAACAAACTTAACTTTACCCAACGCAACATAAATGTGTAATAAATTGTTAAAATTTAATTTTAGTGAAAGTTATAAAAGTTTCTGGACTGAATAGAAACATGAGTTGTCTGATGCTAAGCGACTTCTTATTTCTTCTGTGACCTTAAACTGGTTACTTTCTTTATGATCTCATTCTTAATTTCTATGTCTCCATTTCCTTCATCCTCTGTATTTCAGATTGTTATCATTTACAGTATTTTTTTTTCTCTACGTTCACCTGCAGACGTAACTCATCGCAAGTTTACTGAAAATTTTCTTCAAACAAACTTAAAAATGTAAGGATTTTGTCAATCGAAACCACGGACATAGAACCAGAGTACTGATTTACCATTACTTGTAGTTTCTCGATTTGAGACAGAGTCTTCTAAGGCACTAATACTAAGAAATTTGTTTCTAACTAGGCTTTCTATCCTTCTATTACTGGCCTGACTGCACTATTCATCCGGAAAATTGTTCTGACTTCGTCCATTGTAATACTGTAAAAATATCTGAATTGTTCAGTGCTTCACCGTACTGCTGTCATGTGTTAGGAAATACTGTAACTGTAGTCTTGGCTCAGTATTACAGTAAAAGCAGAGTGCTCTCAGGTATATCTTGTGATGCTCATCTCGAAGTGGTCAAATTAAGAACTTGGTTCACATTATTCTGAGGCCTCCATGTAATAAAGTAAAAGGGACAAATTGCACAGTGTGATTACATAGTATTATAAATTTGACATTGACATTGAAATTTCTTGAGAACTGTGCTTAGGAGCTATTGTTAGAACTCATTAGCGTATCATATCAGAGTATATTAGTATCATATCACATCTTTACAATACACTTCTCACATGTCCATTTTTATCAAAAATGAGTTATCGAGCAATTTTGGTTGTTCAGAAGCATCTCTTTCTTCTAACGTTTGTGAAGAAGCTAATAGTCAATTTTGTACAATCGAAAAGTTTGAAATTCCTAACGTAATCCCCTTACATATAAAGGAAGTTCCTCTCAAATTTCTCTCCCGTAAAACTCACGAAAATGGACATTTGACAATTGTGCTCTAAAGACACGATATATGCATTTTGTTCAAGATTTTCTTATCAGGAGTTAATTCGTTTTCTGGTACTTTCATATTTACTATCGCTCAATGAAGAAATATCATACTGTTAAGTAAAGAAAGTTGTGGCGAAAACTTTATTTTAAGGTCAGTAAAACTGCATCAGAAATAGTTGAGTTGTGTGATAAACCTGTGGAGATGAAGCTGTAATATGATCCAACACTTTCCGGTTGTTTGGATGCTTTTATAAAACCAAGAGAATGTATTTAAGACGGTTACAGGAGTGGTCGCTCTTCTGAATCTCGAACGGAAGGCAAAATTGTAAATGATCGTCAAATGTTGCTGTAAAATCATCATGTCTCATTTCAGATGATAGAAAAAGAATCAGACATCAACAGGAATACGGCAGGGTAGACTGTAGTTCCAGGTCTGAAGAAAAGCAAGATTTATTCGCGCTTTGTATCATGTGGATGAGTGCAGAGCGGCTCTCGTTAAGTACTTTCTTCGTAAGAAGAGGACATCTATTCTTAACCACGTTTATCACTTTCCAGTAAGCTATAAAATACTAACAAGTAAACATTCTGATGGTGCAGTAAAAACTTATTAATTTTTTTCTTCTATCATGTTTACAATGTCAAAGTATCTGCGCATGCAAATTTTGACAACTCGAGCGCAATTACTTTGGGAGATATATCGATGATATAAAAGTCAGATTCTTGTTTCTAGAGAGTGATAGCAAAGTGTGAAAAAACACTTATATTTTTTAACTGCTGAAAGAAATGGAAAGCAAATACACAGTAATGCATACTGGGTGGAAGGCGCTATCTGTTAGAGAATTTGTTCATCATGGCCGCAATCTTGAAGTCCGCCATATTGAATCTAGACTGATTTTCTTAAATGGGAAGGAGGTCGTGTAACATACCATTCTGGGCTAGAATTTCACGAGAAATACGTTTCTGATGTTAGTTTTGACATAAATGTATTGTTGTGAGAGAAAAACGTATATGGCACTCGTCTGGACTAATGATGAAATATTCTAAAAACACCCATGTTGTTTCGAAATAACAAAGGAAATGAAACCCAAATGCATACAAATCCATATCGATAGGGCACTGTTGCCAGGAACAATTAGTATGCGTTTGTAAGAAGAAAATCACGTTATGTGGGTGTTATGTTGAATTGTGTAGTGAAGTCTGAAGGACGAGGTACTTTATCTACGAAACTGTAACGCGTTGTTATTTTTCGTGTTTATTATAGATTAGCCTTGTCAGAAGTTTGAGTTTATCTTTATTCCAGAAAGCCACCTTGTAAGTGTTAAATAAATAAAAAATAAAACGATATTTCGTCTAATCCACTGGACTTCGTCCTTTAATATAAGGAAGTACAACTTTGTACCGTAAAACGGGTGGTCAAGAGGGAGACCAGGATCTTGCTAATAATTCAAGAGGAAAGTCTAACTCCATAATTAATATAGATCTTTGCTTCTCTGTATGTGATGAATAATTTTAGGGTTTCCTATTAACTTGCCTTTGGTGTGGACAGTGAACTCCGTGGTTAGAGCCCAGGTAAGCAAAACTGTAAGTCCCCTTAGAAAATCAGTAGTTCATTTAAGATTCTAATAATTCAACCATGTGTCTAATTCTTTCTAATAATATGATTCATTGTGTACTTTACGCTAACCATAATTTACTTCTGAAAACATGTAATAGACAAAGCACCTTTTAATGAGCAGAATACTTTGTTATACAAGCAGTATGCTACATATTTGAGGTGATTGTACATGTGCTTTTTACTTTCTTCTTTGTGTTGCAGTTGTGTTTCTATTTTTGTTTTTTATGAAAACCTTGTTATACAACCTAAAACAGAAAAAACAACAAATGATAAATTAATGGTAAAATTGAATTAAGAAAGGGGTACTTACATCACCATCCAACGCTATATTATCAGATGATTCTACTTGGAAGAACATGTCTCTTGAAGTCTTCAAGATGTAATTAGCAATTAAAAAGGTCATCAGTATCGTTAAACACAGAGGTATTAGAACGTGAAATTATTGGGAAGTGAGTGTTGTAATTTTCTAAAATAACATTGGTGGATTTTATTTCATTCTGTTGACCAGTTTTAGTGCAAAAGCACTCTGGTATAGAATATTTCATACGATATACATGATACGTATATAAATTCCCACCATAATAAATACAGAACAACTATTCCTAATATGTTACAGTGAGTACAAAATACAAAGAACATTCATTTACAACGAATACAATGAACACAGATAACACAAGGTACCATATATATAATCCAGATATAAATATCAATCACAATAAACTCACAACAAATATTTGTAATATGTTGCAGTGAATACAAAATACAAACAACATACATTACAAAGAAAAAATGAACACAGATTATACAAGGTATTAATCAATTGTCCTTCGCTTATTTTATACTATGTTACAATGAATACAGAATAGTACAAACAAGATATATTTCCAAGTAATACAATATCCAGATGATACTAGGCACAACTCAATTGCTCTTTAACCTATTTTTGATTCCGTAATTCTTCCATTGCTTGTAAGAAGACAGATTTATGTTTGAAGTCGACACTTATGAATAGAAGTTGATGGAATGGTTAATAATGAAGTTTGTAACTGAAAAGTATGGATCACGCTTTTCATACATAGTTTCGAAAAATTATGACTACATATATATATATATATATGAAAATTTTCCTTGTCCCTCTTTTTTCATTTTCTCTTCCCTCCTTTCAATTTTACCAGCTGCTAATTTTACCTCAGGGCCTTTCACTTACGAACACGTCCGCAGCGATTATGTGAAACCGAATTGAATTTTTTAAGAGAAAAACAGTGACTTTCGTATGGTCAGCTTTTTTTCAGTAGTGTGTTTTCACATTAACAACTTTTGTCCTCTGTCTCGAGGCCTTAACAACTTAAAAGAATGACGTATTTACATTTACGTAAAAGAACACAGATTCTTCGTACATATTTTATATGCAATCGCTCTACAAGAAATTAGTCTCTGTGAATATTTTTCTTCGTTCCAAAGACCATTCACAATTTCATCTTTACGCGAGGAAAGTTTCTCTGGCGTTTCACATGATGTCAAAAGTACAGCATTTTACAGAAAATTATAAATATACGAACAAACACATTAAAATCACCTTAACATAATCAACTATATATGTTTAACATTATGAATATCGTGTCCTCATACAACTGTAAAGAACAGCAAGTTACACTGCTAGCTTATTGGCGCAAGAAACACCGGAGCTACTCAAACATGATCTGGAAAACGCTCCTCCAATGCTGTTATCTGCAGTTCAAGAGGGATACAAGTACTCTAGTTGTAATGTACACAAGTGCAGGATAAAATATTAGTAGTTTGACCGTAATATTAGATGCTATAGGCCTTCGTTATGCGAAATTTGGAAATTTTCTGGGGTGAGTCTAATAATTTTAGCACATCTGTAGCATTTTCTATTCTTTTCTATCTTATATATTCTTTATATAAATATTACTTTCCTTTAACTTCATAAATCCTCAAGACAGAGAGGAAATGTTTTTAATGTAAAAACATTAGACAAACGAAAAAATAGACCATACATTATTAGTCACGGTTTTAAATTAAGTTAACTTCACGCTGAAAAATGGCAATTTCAAAGTTAATTTTATAAATTTACGTTTCTCTGTTTTTACTGACACTGATGATTGCTGACATTAAGACTATGTATATCGTTATACTTGAGTTAGAACGCATCTACTTAGGTGTGCATATATTTTACTTATATTATCTATATGCTAGAAAAGAAATTGATACTTCAATCTCTGTGGTCAAGGTTTGCAGTGAAAAGTTGATTGTCTTAATGTTGCTCAATTGAACGCAGAGCCATATATCTGGTGTAGTAAAAAGTAATCCATTATTTTGCCAATAGATGGCTTCAGTGATCTGTATCTCGCGTTGTATAAGTCCGATCGGGTTCAACGAGATGGCGTTCAAACGATGAGATTGCGTACTACAAACACTGTTCAGATAGTTGTGATGAGTTGACTCAGTGTTGTGTGAGCGCGCGTCAAAATGGACACTAGCAAAGAGAAAATACGCTATATTTTACAGTTTTTCTTCGATAAAGGCGAAAACGCAAACCAGGCGGCTGCAAATGTGAATAGTGTTTATGGTCCTGATACTGTAACAGCCAATCACGCGCAATTTTGGTTTCGTCGATTCCGTACCGGTAATTTTGACGTCAAAGATGTACCACGCACTGGAAGGCCAAGTGTCGAAAATGTCGATAAAATCATGGACATTGTCGCGTCCGACCGTCATGTAAGCACTGTTTCGATTGCCCAAGAGCTAAACATTTCACAAAAAAACATGTGGAACCATTTGCATAAGGCTGGATACACAAAGAAGCTTGATGTATAGGTGCCACACGAGTTAACGCAAAAAAACCTCATGGACCGAATTTCCATCTGCAAATCGCTGCTGGATCGCAACAAAAGCGACCCATTTCTGAAGCGGTTGGTGACTGGTGATGAAAAGTGGATCACTTACGACAACGTCACACGAAAACGGTCGTGGTCGAAGCGCGGTGCGCCGGCGCAAACGGTGCCCAAACCAGGATTGACGGCCAGGAAGGTTTTGCTGTGTGTTTGGTGGGATTGGCAGGGAATTACTATGAGCTGCTCCCCTACGGCCAAACCCTTAACTCGGAACTATACTGTCAACAATTGGACCGTCTGAATTCAGCAATCGCCCAGAAGCGGCCAGCTTTGGCCAATAGGAGAGGCATTGTGTTCCACCAGGACAACGCCAGGCCACACACATCGATAGTGACTCGCCAGGAGCTCCGGGAGCTTGGTTGGGAGGTTCTTATGCATCCACCTTATAGTCCGGACCTGGCACCGAGTGATTATCATCTGTTCCTGTCCATGGCGAACACGTTTGCTGGTGAAAAATTTGCTTCAAGAGAGGCTTGTGAAAATCGACTGTCTCAATTTTTTGCCAATAGGAACAAGGGCTTCTATGAGAGAGGCATCATGATATTACCTTCCAAATGGCAAAACGGAGCATATGTGGCCTAAATCGGATCATTCTAACTATGGTAAGTCAAGCCTTCAATGTCATGCAAAAATAATGGATTACTTTTTACTACACCAGATATTTCTCTGTTATAATTATTATTGCAAGTACTAAATCTATGATTTAACTTTTACCGTAGAGAGAACCAGATTCATTTTTCATTCACAAAGAAAGTTTGTCAAGTGTAAAATTAATTTTCAATTCATTAATCATGTAATAAAAGCCTCATGATCTGAGTGTTAGTTTGGAAAAGCACTAAATTACACTTCTTCGTCGTTCCCGAGAAAATCGGCTTTAAAATATTCGCCGTAGGTCTCATGGAATCTTTTTTATGTATTAAAATGTTTATACATATAATTCCATTTAATACTTTATAAACCTTATGCATATAATAATGTTTTTAAATGTTTCTCTGTGAATGTGAATCAGGTGTGTTTTCTAACAGATACTTTAAAAAAATGATTATTGTAAAAACTCATTGTTTATCAGATGTGCTACAAGTCGTGGTATTTTTGCTTTCTATGTTTCTACGATAACTATCACTCTGGTTCGTGCAACACTCCGTTTAATACTTCTGAATAATTTGGAATTATATGCAATTATATATAATTCACTTGTGGAAACATTGTACACAATTTAATGTTATTTTTTATATTGTGTTTTATTTCTATTGTTATTTGCATAGAAAAATATATTCTATTCAAGAAAGCAAATATTTCTTTGATAAGTCACTGTTTTTCTTGGAAATTTTTATTCAAAATACAATTATTCGTTTGAAAACGTCGTTTGTACTTCTTATTCGTAAATATTACGGAAAAAGTAATAATATTCTTAAAATATATATTTGTTTGCGAAAAACATAATGAAGCTCGAAAACGTAGTTTTTTCCACGAAAAAAGCATTTAGAAACATTATTATATGCATAATGTTTGTAAATCATTAAATTGAATTAATTATATGTATAAACATTTTAGCACATAAAAAAAGACTCCATATGACCCACGCCGAATATTTCAAAAACGTTTTCTCGGCAACGGCAAGCAAGCGCATCTTAGTGCTTTGCCAAAATAACAAAAATTTCAGTTTTGTTACAAAAACATGAGTTGTGTTACAAAAATTATGAATCGAAAATAAGATTTACAATTGACAGACTCTCCTTGTCAATAAATAGAATAGAAGTTAAAATAGAAGCTATATCATCTGTTCTATACTGCCTACATAAATTATATTAGTTAGTTCTAAAAACACAGTTTTCTGAAAAAGCTTATTATACTATAATAACCATGAGAAAAAACTAAAGCGTAATAGTTTCGGAAATATATCGCCTTCTTCTTCAGACTGTATTACGAGCTGTGTAGTACGAAGGAGGGGATATACTTCCCAAACTGTTACGCTTTAGTTGCTTCTTGTGGTTATTAAAGTATAATAAGCCTTGTCAGAAATCTATATTTTCTTTATTCAAGGTGGATACAAGGGCGTATTGTTATAATATCTAGGGAACTCTGTATTAATTTGACACTTGCACTTTAGCATAAATGAGAAGGAAATTTGGTAAGCATAAATTATTTGTTCTAACAATACGTAACTCTAGAATCTCTGAATAATGAACCAACGAAGAAATGATTGACATAATTTTCTTTTACATCTGAAGTAGAACAATGTAAACGTTTCTTAATCTGAATAGCCATTGTGTTTGCAGACTTTACGAATGTAATTAAAATTAGATCATTTGGACAGTTAGCTAGTTTTAATAATGTTATATTTGATAGGTTTTCAGTGTTTTATTGTTAGTACAGAAACTTCGATGTGATTGATGTTATCTAATGTCTATATTAATTAAGGTCATATTTTCTCTTCCCCGTTCAAGATTTTTTGCTAGAATTGGAGTTTTGAATGCCTGAAAATCATGTTCTAATCCCGAAAAACATGGATATATGGGGGTGAGTCAAAATTATGTTACCACTCAAAGTGTAGAAATGTACGAGGTCATCAAATGTGGTATATCATTTACATTTGGTCTCAGTATTGACAAGGTGTATAGCGCGTTGGCTTTACAAATAAATCTGCCATCAAAAGCGTATACATTAATTGGAATGTATAATCCACACTCGCGTCATAGTAAAGATTTTCTTGATGACATGGAAAATCTGTTTGTGAAATGTAATAATACCTCTATCTTACTAATTGGTGATGTTAATATAGATACTTTAAAATCATATCTGCCTGAAGCAGCGAGATACCAACATTTTTGTAGAAGTAATGCCTTGTTTCAGGTAAATGTGAAATATCCCACTAGAAAAACCCACTCTAGTAAAACATTGCTTGATCATGTACTGGTAACCAATTTATACGAACGAGTGGTGGTAAATAATATTTCCGTTGATATTAGTGATCATAATATTTTGCTGTGTAATGTAAGCGATCAACGAGTAGCCTCTTATGATAAACCATGTCCTAGGTTGATAGATTATAAAATAAATTATCACGTTCTCAATAATTACTTTAGGAATACAAATTTCATTTTGAATGAGCGCTGTATCGACGAACAATATAATCATTTAATTAATTATTTTAAGCAAGGTATTTGTGTTGCAAGTTCCAAAGCAAAAAGTATCCAAGATACTAACAGAAAAGGTTATAAACGAAAATCTCCGTGGATAAATTATGAATTATTAGAATTAGTAAAGAAGAGAGATAAGTATTTTTCTTTATTAAAGAGATTTCCAAATAACGAGAATATGCGTGGAGAGCATAGCAGACTTAGAAATTCAGTGACAAAACTT
>JAGDQP010064048.1:0-11631 GCA_022664845.1 Lepisma saccharinum
TTTTAAATCCAACGAGATGTACAACGTTAGAAGTCTGTAGCTATGACGATCGTGTAATGTTATTTGAATGTTGGAATAAGTTGTGTTACTACAAGATACTGGGATTTAAACCTTGTACAAGTGATCGTGAGCTGTTTGTTTCATTACCTTCTGTATTATTACTGGAATGATGAGGAAGCAGTTCTACAATCGTGTATAAAGTCTTAAGACATTTTACAACTTGCAGAATAAGGAATTTTTACTACTATGGAAAGCAAACAACTTGCTTGGGAGTGGTATTATGACTTATTCAACGATCCTACTGGACTAATTCCTAGTGGTGGTGGTGATTACAGTATGAGTGATGTGTGTAAGACGTCAGATGGTGAGGATAATGAACTTAGTATGTTGGAGGAGGAGGAAGATAGTGATGAACTTGCCATGGAAGAAGTGTGCAGTGGAGATAACAGTTAAGTGAATAATATCACTGTGGAACAATGGATGCAAGAATATGATGCCGTTATGATGTATGGTGAAGGACCCGGACCTCAATTTGAAATTGTAACTGAACGTCGTAAAACTTATCCTAAATACCCTTTACATGCAGGAGAAATCACAATTAATTCATTACCAAGATCAATTAAGGATCCGGAGAAGTTTGTAACGAATCTATTTCAATTTGCAACAGATCATTTAGTTTACAATGTAGATCCCGACTCAAATGTTAGTTTTACTATAGCAAGTTCAAATTGCAAGGCAGGGAAAACAATATACATCCTGTTTAAATTTCGAGCTCATAATAATGGATAAGATATTTGAGGAAGATTGAGAATGTTCTAAACCCGAATGAGATATTCTTGTTAGGCGAGAGGGTAGTAATCAAAGTAGACATAACAGATCCTGTTCGTGGACAGAGACGACACAGTAAAGACAAATATCTCCAGAAACATATAATTCCAGTTGATGAACATCCCGATATCCTTGCTCGTGTCTTAGAAAGAAGTTAGAAATGCAAATTATATGAAGAATCACCCTAAGAAGAGGGCATCTGCAGCTAGAAAATTGTTACTCGGCAAGTGTAGATTAGTAAAAATGGGGGCAGTATCGAAGTTGTGGACAAGTTTCAAAAGTATTTTGGAGACGAATATAAAATTATAGTGTATGAACACACGAGAGTATGTAAAGATGTTTGTTGGAAGGTCAGCAGAGAGGAAATTATTTATGCGATATGAAGACAATCACTACGATGTAATTGAGATCATTACAGAATTTCTGGGAAGTGATGGTTATTGTTATTTTTGCCTTACCCCCTATGGCAAACGACGGTTTCATAAATGTGAATATTTATGTAGTATTGTGAAGAGTATCATCCCGACATGGAAAATAGTGATGAAAGTAAAATTCAGTGTAATAAGTGTATTCGTGCATTACCAAATCAAACATGCTTTGATAACCACAAGTCAAAAGAAAACTTTGTCCTCAGTGTGGTGCCAAGATAGATATGCGTAACAGAAAATCTAAATATGTGTGTTGTGACCATTTTTGTACGCTGTGTTTGATATATGTAAATTGCATTCGTGTTTTGTAAGACCAAGAAAACTAAACGGGTAAATAATATTTGAGATTGAAACAATGTTTTTGGAAATAGATGAAAATGGTGAACGTGAGCATTAACTTAGTTTGTGCAAGTCATCCATGTCTTAAATGTAAAGATATGGATGTTGAAAACTATAAATATACAATTTGTGGTGATTTTGATGGGTCTAGGTATTTTGTATTTTATATTATAGAACAATTCATTAATCAGGTACTGGAACAAGGCCCAAATGTACACTTTCAAACAGTGGATCACGGTTTGATATGTTATTTGCTGCTCGAAATCTTTTAGAACATCAAAATGTTGATACCTCATATTATTATACAAGGTCATAAAATTACACAGCTAAGTGTAAGCAGTACCAGTTTCAGAGACACGTATTTGTTCATGGAGGTTCGATTAGCTGACATGGCTAAAACTCTTAGTCTCAATGAATCTTTCAGGAAAGGTGATTTTCCGTACTTATTCAATATCCTCCAAAATCAGAATTACAAACGATTATATCCCAAACTTGACTTTTATTATATTGACTCGAAATCTGAAGATGAACGGAAAGAACAATTTGCATGGTATAAAGAATGTTTTGAATCGAAAAAGCATTTGATTTCAAGCATGAATTTATTCCAAGCATTATTCAAGAAGTATTGTCGAAATGATGTTTGTATTCTATATTTGAGTTTCATTCGGTTTTCAAACGTCGTTGAAGCTAAAACAAACGGTATTTAATGTTTTCTTCATACGAGCACCATTGCTATGTGCGCGATGGAATGCTTTCGCTCTCTTTATTTAGAAGAGAACTGTATTCCAATTATTCCTCCATTAAGGTTCCTTCATCGTGATGATCAAAGTAAGAAAGAACGCCACTGGCTTAAATATATGGAACATTAACTCAAATTACATTCACAACAACTTAAAATGCTCGTTAAGTACAATTAAGATATATTAAGTTGAATGGGTATGATAAAAAGAGACTTACTGGGTTCGATTTCTCTCGATGCTACTCCCACGGACATAGTTGTATCTCGCAACTTCGAAATCTTCCTTTTCATGTTGAAGGGTGTACCTTAACGGACCGGTATGATGCGACGTTGGTTAGAAAAGAATTTCTAGAAAATAGTTGTAGCGTGAAGTTTGTTGAACAATGGGAATGCGAATGGGATAATGCTGCTAAAACGTCTCTTGAAATTCAAGCATTCATTCAAGAACATTGCCATAATATTGAAGAACCATGACGTTCAAAAGTAGCATTTAAAGGCGGGTACACAGAATATTTTCGTGCATTGTACAAGTGTGATGAAAACAAATATTTGGAATATGCTGACGAGACTTCCTTGTACCCCTGGATTATGTCTTAGAAACAACTCCCAACGGGTCAAGTGAAAATACATAAGGGTTTCACTAACCAAGTGCACATTCTCGATCCATGTAACGTATATGGTTTCATATTCTGTAAAGTTTTGCCCCTGGTGATCTTCCTATTCCACTTCCTTGTTATAATTCTCGAAACAAACTCTTTTTGGTCTGCGCAGGAGTTGCATGGACGAGCTGAATACTGCAGATTGTAATCATACTCAAGAAGAACGTGCTATCAAAGGTGTTTTCTATACTTCTGAGCTTCGTGCTACGTTAAAGAAAGGGTATGTTAAGCTCTGAAATTTAGGAAATGGAGATGAAAGAGGGATTATTCAAACCCTGTGTATACAGCTTTTTGAAAATTAAAAGAGAATCCAGTGTTTTTCCGTCTGGTTGTACTACAGAAGAGCAGAAAGATGCATATATTGCAGCTTATGCTGGCCATGAAGGAATAGGCCTGGAGTATGACAAAATCGGACATAATGAAGGGCTGAGGTATATTTCAGAAATCTTCTTTAACTTACTCTTTGGTAAATGGGGCCAGCTCAACAACTTCCCAGAAACAAAGGTTGTAACTAGTGCTCAGGAATTCCTTGAGCTTGTAAGAGTACCTTACTTGGAAATGCAAAATACAATTCTTGTAGGAAAAAAATATTTCTGACATACAAAGACGTGAAAAATTAGAATTCACCATATCCATTGATAAATCCGACAGTAGCATCTTTGATATCTTCGTGGGCTAGACTCCGATTGTTTGAAATCTTAGATACTGCTGGCATTAAGAGAGCAATTTACTGAGATACAGATATCATTTATATACAACGACGTGATGATCCAATCTTGTTACCATTAGGGAACTACTTAGGAGAATTAACTAGAGAAATACCAAAGGATAGGGAAATGTATATCTTCATTGTTGTTTGGTGCAAAAATTACTCATATCGCATACAAAATTTAACTGCAGGAGACATTGGTGAGGTTTGCAAAGTGCCAGGAGTCCGACTCGATTATCGTACAGGTCAGATCATAAATTTTCAAAACTTATGATTTGGTAACTCAGAAGTAGGACGTTAAGGTTATCTTCAATCCATAAAATATATTGCGCAAATCAAGATATAAGATTGTCTGTAAAGGACAAAGTAAACGCCACCAAGTGGCAAACACTGAAAGAGGTAAGCTAAATCATTCCAATAACGAGAATTACCATACCTTACCTTACGGTTACCGTATCAAGTAAAAATGTAATGTAAATGTTAATTAAAACCTGAAATTTGTCAAACAAGTAGAAATCATTAATAACTACCTTTGTGAGCAATGTAATATCAAAATTATTTACTGGCTCAGATTGTATCTTTAATGAGCGATGGATTTACTTGCAAAGTATTTAAATAACATATTTACTTTGTGTAATTTGTATTTATACACAGCGGAAAGTACTTTTCTTTCAAAACTTGTAAATCACAACTTGATTTTGTCTCACCTATGACGTTCTGAAATGGTATTTGTAACAAGGATTGTACTTATACTTGATTACGTACAATGAAAAGTTTTTCTACAACAGTATTATTTGTTTTATTTCTTTTATATAGTTGACAGCACTGTTGTGTAATGCTCGTCGTTATTTATTTTATTTACCTAGTTGGCAACACTGCTGCGTAATGTTCAAGCATTTTAATAGGTTTGAATTATTTTAACAATCCTTTAAATGTTAAAGATGATTCGAAATATTACTTTAAATTCGAATTTTCTAGTGAAAAGTTTCTTTGAATATTGTTATACATTATAATTTATTAATTACTTCTCGTTATTCTCAGAAAATTATTTAATTTCCCTTGCATTGTCGAATCAATGCCCGTTGCTTTAACTATCTCATGTATTACATTCGTAATTTGAAACAAATTAATGGTATTAAAGTGCTTTGAAGAAAGGAATCTCCAGCAAAAAAATATTACCAAGCCAGTGCTTAAACCTTATTTTTCTTTATTATTTTATCTCGTAGTTTTACGTTATGAAGTTAACATGAAGGCGGTAGTGCCTCTTGAATAGGAATCGAACGGTCTGTCTGGTCAAAACAGCGGAGAACTTTATTCGCAGTACACCCCTGCCTTTGCTCTGAGGTGCAGCCAGCCTGGTATGAAATTGGGTAACCAAGTTGATATAGATTGCTGAAAGCCTAGCATCTGGGACATCATGGGTTCAAAAAGTGCTGGAGCTCAGTACTCGAACCAAATGGTGAATGTTATTAAATCAGTTGGATGACAGGACGGTATCTTCAACTTTCATAATTTGCTATATCTAAGCTTTGACAGCTTACGCCACCCACCTTATCGAAGCTGGACCCATTGAGTGTCAAAGTATGCTTGGTACTCCTGAGCGCCTTAGGCAGGTAAGGATAATCAAACATAGAACTGACCACTACAACTTAGCCGGATACCATACTATAGTCTATGATCCATAGCTCGCGAATATATTGAGTACTAGTACTGTTGTAGTCCACATCCTCCATCTCTCATTTGCTATATAGGCAAACTACTAGCTTTCTTTACTCGAACTATGGAACACTATATATCTTACACGAATGTTTTACGTGAGAAAATAAAATTAATTATGAACAAGAGTATTTCACTTGTTTCACGATCGTTCAATTTGTTCACAACTCTCCATACGACCTAATTGCCTTGACAAGATTCTGATATTTTAAAAATTGCTTTCGCAATTTCTTAATAATTTAAATAATTTAGTGCTTCACACCGCAATAAAGTGTTCGTTATGATGAATACAAAATACTCTTTCGTCTTAAAAATACTCTTTCAAATAGACAAACAATAACTAATCTATTGTATCAATTTATCTCTT
Organism: Lepisma saccharinum; assembly: GCA_022664845.1. Classification (NCBI taxonomy): domain Eukaryota; kingdom Metazoa; phylum Arthropoda; class Insecta; order Zygentoma; family Lepismatidae; genus Lepisma; species Lepisma saccharinum. The sequence goes on from JAGDQP010064048.1 coordinate 5,786, forward strand.
GATTACTACATCATGCTGTGAATCACAAGCTTTAACTTCCAGACGACCCATCTGAAGACCTAGCTGTTAAGGTGTCAAATCTAATGACTTCTTTCCCGAGCCTAATGAATAAAATAAAAATGGAACTTTTCTGACTCCTGCATAACTCATGCTCAACTTGTAGTAAACTTATCAAATCAAACAGTCTAGTTTAAACACCTTTAAAAATTTAAGATGATGCAGGTATTCAATGGTGCATGCATTAAACCACGGCTTGACTTTTTGTATGCTTTCTACAATATACAAAATATTTAACAAAATATTTTCAATCGATTGAATGAGACAGATTCTAAGCTGGGAAGGGAACAAAGCTAATTTCCTTGTGGATTTAGCATAATGGATCAGATACAAGTTTTGAATAAAGTTGCGGAAAAGTCTAAGGAATATAAACGTCCACTATGTCTGAGATTCAAAGATTTTGTAAAGCTGTCGATTCGGTCTCCTTAACAGCACTACTTAAATCACTTGAACTTAAATTTATTTTTGAGAGAAATAATGAGATGTGACATTAGTATGCGTAGTTGATTGAAAAGTCAACTCTGTTCTTCTTGAAACAGTGCAAAGAATTATGAGCATTAAGGACTACCTAGCCAGTGTTCATTACGTTTGTAATATGTTTTCTAAATTCATAAATTTGGAAAAGATAATTTTATCAATATCGTTGCATGTTAACGAAAATTATCATACGCCATAGAACAACATCGTTCTCCGATATCCATCAATATCGGAAAAAGTGGAATTTGTTAATAATAGATATCATTCTTCTACATCAATCGATGTTGACCGATATAGCTTTTATTGAAAGATGGCACTTTTTGTACTAATCAATAGCGAGTTGCAGGTGAAATAACAGTACGGTCTGAGTTATTATAGCCTGAGTTTAAAAAAATGCATGTAGTCTTCTTACATAAGTCAGTCTGGGTGTTTACCACCCCTGAAAACCTTAAATAATCAGTGAATTTTATAAATCTGAAAATATCAGGTAATACTCTGGGAAATGTATGAGGTGGACGTTCCACATTTGGTAAGAGCACTGCTCTGGCGAGGCGGCGGTAATGAGTTCGATTCCCACTGCTAACCGGATGTTTTCAATGTGATAAAATCATCTATTTGTAAAAAATTATCTTTTTTTTAATTGTGGATTACCAGTACTGCACAAGATGCTTGAACTGGGTGGTGGTAGGATTTTAAAAATGTTAATGCGTATTATTTACATATTCCACTATAATAAGAACTCATTGAACTTAATACTTCGTACTTTTGTTAGGCACATAAACTAAATTTAATGTAACCAATAAATTTCTGTAGGGTTTTCATCCTACAATGAGAAACGCGACAACATGAAGAAAGATGTAACTGAAAAGTTGGAAATAACGTGCATCAGTTGCACGTCTTGAGCACAGTTTTGAAGTGGTGTAGTTTGAATTGACATTTCTGATTAAATGCGACTTTCTTCCTCTGAGCAGTCATTTAAGGCTTATTTTATCTAACTGAAGATGATTGATGTAGTTCTTTCACTTCCTGCTTCACGCAAAATGAACTGAACATAATTGTGACTCACTCCTATACGCTTTTTCTCATTGTGCAAACAAATTCTCGGTGAAATTTCTATTGTCTTTGTTTCCGTGAAGTGTGAAAATGTTAACAGTAATTCAACAACCTCCCGTTTAGTCGGAGGTGGCACTTGAGCACCTTGGTGACGTACTGTGATGTGATACTTGTTATTATGAAAAGATTTCCTTTCTGAGCTGTTGTTTGAGATTGATGGCACACAAACTGAACATGATTAACGTCGTTTGTCCACTTCCGGTTAAATGCAAGATGACGAAACTTCGTATTCTGCCTAACTTTTATGACCTTGTTATCGCTATGTGGCCAGTTTTTCGATTTATTTTGTATTTTCTCAGTTTCTGTGAAGTAAGTGTGAAAATATTAACATTAATTGATTGGTAACGTACTTTGATGTGATACTTCTTGTTATGAAAAATTTCCTTTCTCTAAGCTGTTGTCTGAGATGAATAGTACCCAAACTGAAAATGATTAACGTCGTTTTTCCACTTCCGGTTAAATACAAGATGGACGAAACTTCGTATTCTACCTAACTTTTATGTCCTTGTTATCGCTATGTGGCCAGTTTCTCGATTAATTTTGTATTTTTGTTAATATTTCAAGGATGAAAAATATATTTGTAAGATTTTTTCACTTTCGGTTCGGTATAAAGTGGCAATAAGTTATATTTTTATTTCATTTTATTTTTTCTCCCAATATGCAAGCTTTCTGCAGTCTAACTTTCTTCGTTGCAGTTTAATTGTATATTTTTTTGCTTGAATTTTAATTTTCCTCTTTGATGACGTAACTTGTCTGCTATTTCTTGCCGTAATTAGTTAATCATTTGAATTCAGTGAGTAACTATTTTATGAGGGGGTCTTCTTGTTTTTATATTACAGGAGAGTTATGAATGGATGAATAATTCCTAGTTCGTTGCAGGTTACGGTGCTCCAGCGAAGAATTTACGAACGATGTTGCTGAATCGTTGATGTCGTCTTATTGAATTGAATATTCAGCGAAGAAATAGTTACACATTTGGAAGCAGAAAGTATAGATTTTGAGTGAAAACGTCGTCTCATCATATGGAAACAGTTGTAATGTTAGGGCTATATTCAATATTCTAGATTACACATGCCGAATTAAAGCCCACTCGAATTGACAAATATACCAGTTAACTAACATATTGAAGATGAGTAAAACAAGCTGGATGGTAGAGATAAGTAACAATCCTACAATACAATTCTAAAATCAAGATTAAAATGAATGGGTGTCTATAGTGGTAATACATTTAATTTGATCTCGCTTGATGTGGAGAAAATATTATAGGATGGACTCAAAGAGAAATCAAAATACCTTTGACTTCTATTCAAGGTTCTATACGCTATTCATTTTTAAATAAATTCTTAAGGAGACGCACTCAATCATCTTTGCACTCAAAGTACAACGAGAGAAACTAAAAGAGTTATTGTAAAACTATAATATAATCAAATGATAATATAATGTACAATGGTGCATTCGTAGTAAAAGTATGTTATAGATTATATCTCCAGAACCATTCCTATATTTATTAGTAATTCTGTACTTTGATATCGCTTCGAATTATTGAATTTTTGCTGCATTTTCTTTTCTAGGAACTCAATTCCGTGCGAGTTCTGGTAAACGATTATAACTACTTAAAATACACTTTTAGGTTATGTGAAATTTACGTGACCCCTTCCCATTTCACATGACTTCGCCTTATCAGTTCATTTTATCTATAACAAAGACAATTTCACATCACTTGTTTATTTGGTAAATTTTCTAAAAATGGTGACTATGAACGTAACTGTTACCAACTAAATTTTAACGTAGTTCATAATAAAAATTCAATTTTAACATTCACATTTCCAATAACTTCTGATAAATTTTACTTTCGGTTTCCCAGTTTCTGTTAGTTATTGAGCCGTTTATACGCTCTATACCACCAATTTCCTTGCAAATAATTGACACAGACACTTCTAGGAACATAGTGACAGGCAGGAATTAAAAAATGTGTCACGAAAACACATATGTCATTGTTATTGTGTTAAACATGTACTCGAGTTGTTCATTATATGTTAACATGGCGTTATGCGAAAGAATAGCAATGGCGTCACATTGTGTTATAAATGACAAGTATTTTGCCCCAAAAAGCATAGACCCAATGTCGAATGAGCGAAGGCTGTTTAGAAAAGTCAAATTGGATTTCTTTTGCGTTATACGTGGTGCACATCACCCTTAATGCCCACCAAGTGCTCTTCCTGAACGCCCAAGCTGCCAAATAATCTCAGGTACTTTCAGCTCTTTCATTCTTAATTGACGCTTCCATCACTCGAAATTTTGTTATATTATGCTACGTGTCGTTCAAATAGTCGCAGACACATAGGAAACATTACATTTCTACGGTAATATTTAATTTTTGGGAGTACCTAAAATTAAATTTACCTCCCTACAGTTTTAATAGTAAGAAACCTATTTCAAATATGATAATTTCGCGTTAAAAATACCTTAAAATTAGTAAACGTTAATGAGACTAAGTATCTATCTACCTTTGTACGCTAAGTATTAGGTTGAAAATTCAGTTTGTGTATTTATGGAAAACTATACAACACCACTGTATTTGATTCTGAAATGCGCACTCCAATCAAAGTTTAATATTACTTCAGTAATTCAAGTATCTTACTAAATGCGTCTCCGTAACTATGTACAAGTATTTTATTTCATGGCATGTCATAGTAATGGTGTCAAGCACCCAACATTTTTGAAAGGATTGGTTCCCCCTCTGGACCCAATTCTCTCTGAGTGGCTATCTTTATTAGCCTATTAAGTATAGGGACAGGTATCCTCGTGTTAGTTGCCAAATTTGTTAACGCTGAATGAAGGATGTAGAGAACTGGTCTATCCCATGTACTGCTGTATTTATGTTAGTTAAAATAAGATAATTTTACATTAAAAATAGTAAGACAAATTTCCTGTGTGGAATGCTATTTAATCACATTTACGACTTTTTACATACAGAAAAATCATTTTCTCCTGTGTTGACATAGCTCCATCAGTGAGTCATTTTCCGCACATCTACCTTGTGGATTGGAAGGATTATCGATTAGCACTTAGAGAATTATCTAAAAAGTCAGCCACACATAGTAGTCCCGAAAAAGTTTGTCGGGACGCCCATTAGTCTCGTATCCAATGATATATTAATTGTTGTTTTGAGTTATAATCTTGTTTTCTCGAAGAGACAACAAAATAAAATTAGCCATATCGTGAAAAACATTCATAGAAATTGTGAAGGTAAAATTCGTATAATTTGAACCGTTTTCAGTGGTCTGTAGTAGTAACTAAGTAGCTAAACTGCTGTATTACACAAAAGTATTACGGTGTGCATCTTCTTAATAAAATATGTGGTCTGCGAAACAAATTCCTTAAAATATGTACTTCTGAGGGGTCAAAATGTGTCTGGATAGGAAATATCTTTTCAATATATATAATTACGCAGAAAGTTATACTAATTGTGAGATAAATTGAATTCTGATTATGTACACTATTGATATACATTTTTCCTAACAATATAGGTCATGAATCTATTATAATTAACCAACAAATATATATATATATACTTGCCGTTGTAAGAGATATATTACGGGTTCGTGTCTGTGGGTATCTCAAAAACGAAGGTACTTTTAAAGGTTATTTTAAATGCTTTTATGCTTCAGCAACTAAAGCTGGGGAGCGTTATATCACCACTATGTTCGTCCGTCTGTCTATCGACAACTTTCAACACTGGAACAAATAGGGCTACAAAGCTAATTGAGGTATCGGTTTTCAGGTCTCGACGAGACGAGGTCAAAGCTGTATAGAACTTTTCTGCTCGTCCGTCGACAACTTTCAACTCAGGAAATATACTAGAACTACGAAGCTCTTTAAAGTATTCGAAAAATCTCTGCGAGACTTTTCTGGCGACGCATACATCTAAATTGGGCGCTCGTTGCTAAAGCTCATGGATAGAGATCCGCGACTGGACTCCGTCTCACTTGTTTCATCCAATGAGTTCTTTTGCCCTGTATAGGTAAATCGCGATGATCACAGCATTTTGTTGTAGGAGACTATTTAACGATCATTAAATAAGCGAACTGGATTACTGGATTATTATATTTTAGGGCCGCAGAGTGAACAGGTTGTTGAGGGCATTTCTTTACAGGAGACTACTAGGCTTCGTCAAATGACTTGGATGGAATGTTATA
>JAGDQP010064049.1:0-11631 GCA_022664845.1 Lepisma saccharinum
TTTTTTTTTTCGTTATAGTTTCATTATTTACTAATATTTTTGTGACAAAATTTCAGGAAATCTTCGTTTTTACATTCTTTACAAGTAAAATAATTAAGCGAACACCAGAATCGAAGGAGAAAAATATTATTTGGCAAAAAATTTGTGCATGAGTTTACAAGAGCCATGCAGAGAAGCCACATTGAGTTCGGCAGCGGAAAGTGATGTCCGTATTGCATGCATTCCGGCGTTTTTTGTGTCTCTTTACGCCAGATATCGACTCACATATGTGGCTCTGCATGCATGTTCCGACAATTTGCGAAACAAAAGCTTCCGTCTATGTTCTATCTGTGCCACACCGCATGCTTGGTGCAAATTTCGAGGCGATTCGAGGTGGGAAAGTTGCAGAGTTCCCTTGTAAAACATAGTGTCTCTATATCGTCTCCTATTAAATCTTGTACATCATCCGCATATACAAACAATTGATTCAAGCCATTCAATGTTAGTCCCTTTTTGTCCTCTTTTATTTTTTGAATCGCATACTCTAACGCAAAGTTAAACAGTAGTGATGACAACTGTCGCCACTATCTGACATATTATTACCTACCCGTACTCTGCTCATTGGGTCGCTGAGACACATCCTCACTTTTACTTACTCTATGTCTTACGGAACTCGCAAGTTCATCGTCGCAGTAACAAACGTTCTCCATAGGTTTTTATCCTGAGCAAGATCAATCCAGTTTTCACCACAAACAATTACTTCTCGAAAATACCTTCCATTATTGTCCTCCCAATGTCGTCCAAGTCTCCCCAATGGTCTTTTTCATTCCAGGTTACCAACCACGATGGTATATAATCTTCGGTTTTCCCTCATCCGAACTTCATGGTCGGAAAAGCCGACCTTATCCGTCGTGACTCGCATTTTCATTATTTTTACAGCATTGCACTGCAAAAAATAGCTGTGTTAATTCAACACAATGCGGTGTCCCAGCGTGACTACCACTTTTGTGTGTTAAATCAACACAATACACGGTGTTGATTTCGGTACTGTGAAAAAAAAGTTACGGCTGCAGTGAGATTTGAACATGGGTTGCTCAGTTAGAAGTCGAGCGTCTCACCGATGTGGCTAAATCGTCAGACAGAATAGGCACTAGATGCAAACGATATTTAGAAAACAACATTTGAATTAAACGACTACACTATAGATTTAAACAGTGTATGGGATCAAATATATGTTGCTGAACCCCCAAAACAAACTAAGTTACTTGCACAACTTATTCCATGGTTTAATCACTTCCTATTTGTCAATTGAGAACCAGAATTCCCATTCATTGAGAATATTCTCTTTCTATGAAAGCAAGTAAGGTGGCGACAGCCAAACACTTGAGCAGCATTACTGCTTATCGTAACAACATGTCAAATGCTGCACTTGCTTTCATAGAAATGGAATATATTCTCAATAAATTGGGATTGTTATCCCTAACTGACCAATGGAAAAGTGATTAAATCATGGCATAAGTCGTGAGAGTAACTTTGTTCGTGTTTGGGGTTCAGCAACATTTTTTAATCCTCTATATTATTTCAATCTAATGCTCTTCCCGTCTGACGATTTAGCGAAGTCGGTTTCTTCTAACTGAGCAACCTATGTTCAAATCTAGCTGCAGCCGTATTTTTTTTCTCCTAATATCGAAATCAACACCGTGTGTTGTGTTGATTTAACACACAAAAGTGGTAGTCACGCTGGGACACCGCATTGTGTTGAATTAACACAGCTATTTTTTACTGTGTGGGTAAGACGTATAGTCCGTGAAGTTCTTCATTTTGCAGTCTCCTCCATGCCCCAGTCATCTTGTCCAGTTTCGCCCCGAATATCTTTCTCAGGACCTTATTTTCAAACACTCGTAATTTATGTTATTTGCTAGGTCATACTCTAACTTTCGCAACCGTAAAATATTACTGGAAGAAACGCAGAGGCGCAGAATAACCGTTCTGTATATTTTCAGTTTCAACTTTTTTATATTAATCGCGAGATTAAGAGTTTAATTACTCGCATATACCAAAAAGTATTTGTTATCTTACAATATCTAGTGTTTTGTTTATGTTCTAGTTCTTCTTACTTACCTACATAAAGGTAATTCTTGCTTAAAGAAGTTAGCATACAAATTGATGCATACAAATTGATGCATAAAAATGAAATTTACGAAGAAAAAAACCCGAAGGTTTATGTCTTTAAAAAAAACGGAAGTTTTTAAAGAAATATTTTTTTTTCTATTTACAACACTGCGCCCACCTAATTCCTATATGGGGCCCACATGGCACAGTGGGCGAAAACGCAAATCTAGCTAAAAAAGGGGAGGGGGTTTCCTCACTTTTTAGTTTTGAAATTTTGTTCATGAAAATATCCTTGTTAGTATCCAAGGCGTCATACTGTCGCAAAGAAAACAAACTTCCAACGTTTTTGGCAACCTATAGACCACAAAAGTCTTCTGTCAGATCCGGTTGGTTGTCATGGTAACCCGCCATGTTCAAGTCTAAACAACAGTGGTTGGTTTATGTAGTTTCTTCGATAATAATAATTCATCATGGGTATGTGCTTCGTACCAGATTGCAAACGTTACAATGGCAGACAGACATATCGCTTTAAAAGGATGAAAACCAGAAAAAGAAAAAAAAATCAGCCATTACTTCCACAAGTTACTGTCTACGTTCCTACCATCTAACTTACTTGACTGTTGTTTAGACTTGAATCCCGCCGCTGCTATGGCAACCAACCGGATATGGCGCCAAGCCTTTAGTCCTCCATTGTGGGTATTTTAGTGAGAGTTCAAGTTTCTGTACATGTTGACGCGGGGCAGTAAGTTGCGTGACACTCAGACGCAGATGTTTAACAGATGGCTGTCCTCCTCACTGAAACTTACTGATGTTGAGTAGGACATGGTTGAACATAATGTCCACGTGATGTTGAGATGATAAGCGATCGTTCTTCGTCCTTCAGTGCTTTACTGAAGCGTGTATGATACGTCCATGTGATAAGCGCCTGTTGTTTCCATAAAAGAACAAGTTCAAACAGACCTATAAAACGTGTGTCAAGAGCTGTCACAATAAAATCAACGGTTATGTGTAGTGTGTCTTGTATTGTACTATAGTAACGTCATAGTGCGGAAAGTTGCGGAAAAATATATATGATTTTTTTTTCGATGATGATACAAGGTAACAAACTTACACGCCGAGAGCTCTCTGACTCGCTTCTAAATAAAATAGACACACAACAGTCACTGAATATATATGTCATTCAATGCGCGTTCTGATGAGATTCGTGTATGTGTGTGCGTAAGACAGTTCAGTGTTTTCTGTCGAATTTCAACAAACGGTGGAAATAAAGCGGAAGGAGACGTGGCTCTTTTGTGACTAGATATGAGGAGTTTCTTCAAAGAACTTTTTCTCATCCTCAGAAAGTAGAAATACGTAATTCGAAGTGCAAGGAATAGATGCTCCTTCAACATCGAGAGGAAGACCGACAAAGCCACTTGAAGTATGTTCAGACAGGGACAAACGTGTGAAAATTCGTGGATTTGTAACATTGCATGGAGAAGGGAAAATTGTTGTATTCACTCCGCCTTTCAGGAAGGTAAGATGTTGCACAATTAGTGAAGGAGGTCAGATAACCAACATGTACCAGAACAAGGAAGTGAAGAAGTCATACATCACTCCTACACAGCGGAAGAAGCGCTTGCGTTTGTTGTCAAGAACCACCTTCAAAATCGCAATACATCTCTGCAAGAAGATGGTTAAAGAACAAAAGTTCATGATGCAGAAACAAAAATTAGAATGTTATTTCAACTACAAACGTATAAGTATTACAGAATCATCAGTAGAGATTAAGTTGCAAGCCTTAATCACACAATTCATCGAGTTGCACAAGTCCAAAAGGATGTCTTCAAAGCAAACGTTACAGCTAGTAATTTATTGCACATGCTTTTCAAAAAGCTCTAGATGGTACCTATGGGTAAAATGAGTATAAACAACGTTTCAAATCATCTGACTTTCATAGTGACGTTTCGATGTTTGTAATCGTATTGGTGACCTTACTGCTATACAAAATACAAGATTGAGAGAAACATATAATATTGTGGCAAAATCCTCGGTCGTCTTCGACATTTTGTCGGCCAATGAAATTAATTATGGAATGAAAACAGAGGATCTAATTAGAAGGGAACTGAACGTATAAAGAATCAATCTAAATCACTTGTACCCCCTGAATGGTCATAGATAGAGAGGAATCTCAAAGTGTATTCCCATTTGCAAATGACAATAATGGACGGTAAATTGTGCACCAGATCAACAGCTATACGATACTAGCTACGAAAGTGAGATCGATTTAATTGATTCTGAGAGTTCGGGTGATTCGTAATATATATCGGGTGTAGTAAATCATCGTGTTTAGTGACATCCAATTTTAATGAGTTGATTGATTAGAAAGTATATTTTGCTGTTGAATTAGAGATAGCGTACTTATAGCCTTATGGTATAAGGCTATCACCTTATACCATAAGTGACATTCTCTACTGTTACCCTTTCATTAGATTTTCTTTCAATTGCATAAATTATTTGCTCATTTTCTAATCACCCTGTGTATATCTATTTATATCTGTATATGAATATATAGTCTCATATACATCTAAATATGTATACATGTACGTAGCAGTTAATATATCTCAATAAAACATGCACTATACAAAGAATATTTCACGTACAATATTTTTCCGGCTAGATTGGCGTTTTCGCCCACTGTGCATGGCATCAAGTGGGATAAAATACACTCTCTGCATGATGGGCACGCTCACTTAATTCCCATGTGGAAACTCACATCCCATGAAGTGGGCCAAAGTAGGCCAGTATTGATTGGCACCGACGACGTGGGTTCAACACGGAAACCTTGTGGGACCCAAGTCCTTGTGCTACTTGGACAAGTATGTAATATGTAATAATTTAAAGTGATGTACATTGTACTCAATTTTAAGATTAAATATCATTATGTCTCATGCACAGAGACATTGACGAGTCTCGTGTATCACAGGCCTCACGACCAATATGTACTACATAGAGAATAAATTTCTATTCTATTCTATTTTAAGGCAGCACCGGTTTTGTTTTCCGTACCCTGAAGAAATGCTGGGTGTTCCAGGGGCATTACTTTGATTGTTAATCTTTTTAAAAAGAATTATCATTGTTGTAACGAAGTATATCGTCACATTTACGATGTGTGACGTTTCAGCATAGTTAAAAGATGTTGATTAAGTATTGTTCATTGAATATTGATAAATTTACAATATTTGTAACCATATTAATAACAATATTCACATTCAGGCATTAATTGATAATAAGTTCTGGTTGAATGAACCCTATTCAAAGACTAGTTTCTTGCGCATACGTAAGCGTTCACTAAACGTATCTTTACGGCATTGACAATTGAAATCGTCAACAATATAGACAACCCTAATAGCTTAGACAATTGAATCAAGTTTGCAGGTGACCTGATTCTGCATTTATGTAAATTTTCCTTTTATGTTTATTGTCTTTTATATTTGTTTGTGTATTTATTGAGCTCACCAGATGGCAGCTATTATGTTTGTAAATACTAGACATTGGAGGTTTATTGTTTTCCAACAATCTGATTATATTTTGCTATGTTAGACGTAACACTATTGTTAATATATACTGAAGTATATTTAAAGAAGCTGTTTGAAGGATTTTGTAAGGAATTGTATATGAAATTGTATTCTTACATATATTAATTAGAGTCTTTGTTAAGAGTAAGAGATGAGCGCTCCGCATAGCCATAACTAAACCTAGCCTAACTGGATATCGTTAGCATACTACCAATTATCTTGTGTAGCAATACGCATGAACGAGACAAGTATGTGTACAATTGCATAAGGATTAACGAATTTTTTTAGTGTCGATGATGGGAGCTAGTATGAGATAACAGTCTTTGCACAGAGACTAATCTTCATCTTCCAATCATACGTCACGACAGCTTCAGTGTGACTGGACTGTTACATGACAAAACACTTTTCATCCTTTTGACAGTTTACTTATCGTAATATCTGATTAACAACAACAACCTGGACGACATCATCAATCACAACAAGTATCTGACCCACCGTTTATGATCCACCTTCCTACTCAGCAACCATCAAGTTCAAACTACAAGGAAAACAAAAACGCAGCACTGAACAACAGATATCATCAGTCAATGACTGTTCTACACTCTCACCATCTTCACCACCAGACAAGAAAAGCTATACGCTGAGTGATTCTGACTACTACCATGACATTGAACAAAAAGACTAATAATATTCTGTTTCCGTTACTAATACAACACCAACGCATTCTTTTCTGCTCACGAAATTCGCTCTTAAGTTTCAAAATCCAAAACTGCTACTTCTTCAATTTCTCAAATACGTGCCAAAAGACATCATCATCCTGATCATTCCTACTAGAAACAGTCATCATTGTGAAATCACTGATCCTTTGTTAGCCAAAAGAATCCGAGATAAACCCATCCAGGAATTCTTTGGACCATCAGCGCAGTTCACCCGACTCGACACCACATCTTAACATCAGATACCTCCGCGAATACCACCGATGCTATCTGTTGTTATACGAGGAGTAGAGCCGTACCTAACAGACCACGAAATTCATCAGGAGCTCCAAACCGAAGGCATTATGCATTAAGATTACAAAATGCATTAAGATCAAAACAAAGACCTTAACACCTAATTACGTGGTACGCATCTTCACAACTCACGAGTAGACTATCACAGACTTTCTTTCATCTAGTGCATACATATACAGGAAAAGATACCGTGTTGAAGCCTCTCGTTCCCAACTTCCATTACATACCAGATGTAAATACTGCGAAAATTGCGATGACCATTCCACCTCTAACCTATATCCCTAAATGTGGCTACTGTACTGGCACACACACCACTAAAGATTGTTCAAACCTGAGTTAACCTCCCAAATGTAATACATGTGTCAAACAACATCCCATATATAGTTACAAATGCAAAAAGCGACCAGAAGCTTCCCTTACAATCGTAGACTCGTATTACCAGTCCGACCTTGAGAACCCAAATCGTGCAGCCGGCCCATACTTTCTCCCTCACAATCCATTTCCATTGATCAGTTTCTTTCATTCATCACCATATTACCCTCCAAAATCTCTATACCTTCCAATAACCATTTTCCTCAGCCAACTCCAGTTTGCAGCACATATCCTGAACATCAACCTACTCATATCCATATATATATACATTCATACCGAACCACTTGAAACCACGGTGTAACACAGATCGATAATGAAATATCACTTGCGCAGTACTTCATCTCACCTATTACGTCCATAACTGCACTGTTTCCATCAGTGTCCTTCTAGAGCTTACCAGTCAACCATCGCGCCCAGAGTCGCCCATGTGTGAAAAGATTCATCCTCACCTATCCGTCTTAATGTTTGTGGCGTGAAATTGCAATTCATCCCCTTTATTCATTAATTATCATCGTAAATACTAAAACGTGCAATATGATCATGCACAATGCTTACAATGCCCATGACATATGTTTTTAATAAAAGTAAAAAATAAATAAATTTTGTAACCTCCCTTAGACCACCCCCAATTTTAAACAACATTCTCACCTATACGTCCCTTCCTAATAGAGAATGCGTAACCTTCTATTGGTGTTAGAGCGGTTATTCCATCGGTAATACTTTACGGTTGCGAAAGTTGGAATATTACCCTAGCAAATAACATAAATTACGAGTGTTTGAAAATAAGTCTTGAGAAGGATACACGGTCCGAAACGTGACGAGATGACTGAAGAATGGAGGAGACTGCATAAAGAAGAACTTCACAGACTTTATGACTCACCCGATGTTGTAAGAATAATGAAATCCCAACAACTAATGCGGGCAGGGCATGTAGCTCGGATGTGGAGAAACGAAGAATATACCAGGGTGAGTCATTTGTTCGTAGCGTTGGGTGGCCCCGCCCACTTGATGCCGGAAAACCATGTGCAACGTCTAGAACAGATGAAGGTGGTGGTGGCAGAAAGCTTGTCACGTGTCTGTCTGATCACAGCGCTAACGGTGTGTGGGAGGAACTACGCGTTGAATACACAGTTGGCAGGACAATGGCTGAGGAGAAACTTGTGTGTCGTGTGCTTCTGCGCCATTACTGGAAAAAGGGGTTGAATGCAGCAGCAGCAGCCAAGGAAATTTGTGCCGTAGAAGGTGAAGGTACTGTCCACCCGTCCACAGCTAGAAAGTGGTTTCAACGTTTTCGGTCTGGTGACACCAGTCTCGATGACAAGCCCAAGACTGAACGCTCTGTGACGACGGATTTCGATACCCTCCTGAACGCTGTTGAAGGAAACCCAGGAACCAGTACCCGTTAGCTGGCAGATGATGTTCAGACGTCACAAACCAGTATCGTTCGTCATCTGCATTAACTTGTGTTTCGCTCCAGGCAACCAAGAATGTTTCCCCATGATTTGACTCCCGCTCAAGCTCAACAACGTGTGACCCTGTGTGAAGAACTGCTTCGAAACCCAACTGACGACAGGTTTTGGCGGCGGATCATCACGAATGATGAAAAGTGGATCTTTCTTTGTTATCCTGACACCGGGAAACAATGGCTTCGACCAGGTACCGAGGCGCAGCCAGTGGTTCAAAGAGGGCGGTTTGAAGAGAAGACAATGCTGTGTGTGTGATGGAATTTCGAAGGTCCGGTGCACTGGGAGCTCGTTCCACATGGTCGTTCCGTAGATGGGAGATTGTATGCTGAACAGCTGTAACGGGTATACGACATTGTGCGCCGTTGTTATCCAGCACTGGTGAACCGAAAGCAACTGCTCCTCCAATTTGACAACGCTCCATGCCACAGGTCAAGAAGAGTCCGCCAGCACATTGCGGAAATGGATGGTGTGGACATTATACCACACACACCCTACAGTCCCGACCTTGCGCCATCTGAGTTTCATCTGTCTCGTTCCATGGCACACTTCTTGCGGAGCAGACAATTCCATTCCGTGGATGATGTGACAACTGGCATTACTGAGTTCTTTGCTTCGAAGCCTGCAGCCTGTTATCGTCAGGGGCTTGTGTCACTGGTGGAACGTTGAAGAAGGACCATACAGTGTGATGGGATGTACATCGCCGAATAGGCTTCTGTGGTACAGGGGGAGGCGGGTGCTGCACATTATCCATGAAAACGCTACGAACATATGACTTACCCTGGTATTTCATCGCGGTTGGTAAGCCGGAGGAAAAGAGACCGCTGGGAAGACCGAGACAACGTTGGGAGGATAATATTAGAAGGGATCTTCATCGTGGTCAGGATAGAATCCTATGGAGAACTTTTGTTATTGCGGCGATGCACTTCCGAGTTCTGTAAGTTATAGAGTACGTAAGTAAGTAATCATATCATATTGCAGGGTGGGGATGAGTGAAATCATGATATGCAGTGCTTTCATGCCACGAAAACTACAGATATACTGTTAGTGGAGACTAATGTATGTTACCTTCTGTCCCCGGAGCGTCTCGGGGCACTAATGAGGGACGAGATAAGCTCATTTAGTCGTTTGTGAATTACTGTGCAACAGATGGAATTATGAAATCTGATGCTTCTGGAGCTGATAACGGAGTCAGATAAGGAACTTCTAGATGGTTGTTGGGTAGTACTGTGATATAAATGCTACTGAGGAGGATAATGGGTTAGTGAGAAAGGGAGGATGGTTGATAGTGTAGGTGGCGTCATGATGCATGGTGTGAAGGAGTAGAGGATGGAACGTTTGGTATCTTTTGGTAATGCAGCGTTGGCGTAGTGTTTCCAGATGAAATAGAATATATGGGATTGTAATACGGGCATAGATACTAGAAGTTTATTCTTTGTGAAATGCGGAAGGCGTAACATTCAAGAATTTTCAGTGTGTTATAGAATGTTTGAGGTGAGGGGCGGAGATTTAGGCAATATAACAGTAGGTGAGAGCTGGACGCGGAGATGCTTTACACGTATTTATGATAGTAATGGGTTTGAGTCCAAATGTCCTTTCATTTTCTGACTATCTATAACGGCAATAAATCTTTTGGTTCTCTTGTATTTGCTAGCAACATATCTGAAACGGAGCATCGGGTCTATGCTTGGGATCCATTCCCAGTGAAACGATTTCAAGCAGAGCAGTTATCATTCTTTCCCAGTGTGGAAAGTGAAGAACTTTGAGGGGTGTGGTATGTTTCTATACTAATCCAGCCGTTTGTAATCCCTTTGTTCCATGATGGTCCTATACTCTCTGCTATTCTATTTTCATTAATTTTGTATACGTTTTTATGCTTTTCGCTGCATTAATTTCATCAGCGGCTACTTGATATTCTGTCCCTACATTTCCTGGTTTACGTTCGTATTCATTTTAATTTATGTGATCACAAATATGTAAATATAATACCCACAAAACAAACTATAAAAATATCAAAACTAAAAACACGAATGACGAATGTTATTGCATCATCATGCAACTTTTTAATGCTCTCTTTTTTCTGAACGTTGATAATTCTGCTTATAACTTCCAGAATATATTCCTATATAACAAAATTATGTACACAAAGTACGAAGTAATAATTTACGGGTCCCCTCTTAGGTCTTGTATTCAGACTTCCTATTTTCAATTATTAATTTCTGAACAATTCCAGAACAATACTGAAACTTTGAAAAGCTAATATTAATTAACATTTATGAAATTAAGGGTTCCTTTCTTCTTGGCTTGTTAAGTTTCCTGGCGGCGTTACTTCGTTCGTAACTAATATTTTGCAGGTCTCCAAACCCACAAAGTCATGAGAAGTTAAGGATTTCAAAATTCGTGAACCCAGCTGATAAAGAGGAATGTATTCAATTAACAAAAATTTTTGGGAAATACAAAATTCCTAACCATAAAATAATGGTTCAAAACAGGTTTGATATCTTTAAAAGTTTCAGTTGCAATATAAGCGTCAGTTTCTCCTGAGTCAGTAAATTATTTCAACAAGCTCAGGCTAATATCAACGAAGAACAAGAAGAATCAGCAACATATAAAGAACATACCAACCAAAAATGTAATTATTGTGTTCCGTTTCAAAGAACACAATAAGATGAAAGAAGTGCATTTAAGTGTTCGGAGACTATACCCTGCTTATTAGACATCTTTAACACACATGTGAAGGTTTGTGGACAAGCCTATTCTACTGATTTTGTTCATTCATGATGTAGTACATTTAGTAGGTTTGTTTGGCATTATTGACTTGTTTATTTACCACATACCGAAATGAAACATAAAATGAATATTCAATTCTATGGACATCAAAAATTACAACTCCCAGTTTATCAATAAACTCACGCCATAATAATCTAAGACCATATTTGAAATCAGCATAAAAAAGTAGTTAAGATCAGATACTTTGATAAATCACTATTGCACTACCAGGTGCGTAAATATGAAACCGGAATTTATGTACAGAGAAGACACAGTGATTTAATGACAATGCTAAGAACTATTTTATTAGAAGTATTGGCCATCGCTAGCGATACATTTCTGCCATCGTTCCAGCAATGTGTGGATGCC
>JAGDQP010064050.1:1621-11630 GCA_022664845.1 Lepisma saccharinum
CTCGTGAAAAAAAACTCTACGGAATAAGTTCTAGCAACTCTGTAAGTTAGTTTTCTATTATTACCAATTGTCTCTGTTGACACCAAACGATTGTATTTTCCAAGGGTAAAGGAAATTCTCATGAACTTTACCATATTATAAAAATAGTAATTTTCTTATTTCGGATATTATACAAACGGCCTGCATTAATAGAACCAAGAAGATTCAGGATTCAACATTAAATACTGACGATAACCTCAAATAATGCTCAAGGCTGATTTATTTATTTCGATTTCTCCTGTTAATAAAAATACTTTTGTAAATCCTATGTATCTCCTTCAAAACTGCCCCCCCCCCTTTAAAATTGATTTAATTTTCTTTTCAATTCAACATTTTATTATAAATAACTATCATTCACTCTCTTTTCCGTTTAATAATTATTATTATTATTATGCACATTGAAAAATAATTCCAGATTTTGGCATAAGCTTGGCCCACAAATCGGTTAGCAAAGCTGCTAGTTTATGAACCAGCGCGATATTGCTATTTACTCATATCAACATTATTTGTAGCCAGTAAGGTTTTCCGAGTGTCCACTTTAAAGACACACAGCACACCGTATTTTCTCTTTCTCTTTTCCAATGGACAGCCTGTTAAAGTTTAGCGATATAAATTGGGCGTTGCTCTAGGACAACATTTCCCAACGTGGGAATTTGGCAACCCGGTCCGTTGTTCACCTTGTTGAAAATGCAGCAAGTCTAAGCCGGAGAAGAGGGGAGGGGGATGATCTAGGCTAATGCTATCACCACGGTGACAGAGAGGGAACCACTGTTTGTGGAGTCTTCATGCTACTTCTGCCAGCGCACTAAATAGGTACATCACACAAACACCCAATGAAGTGAAGCAATGGAAAATTTTGAAAGCCACGATTTCTAAACTTCGGCAATACAACACTATTTCTGACAGGGGAACAAAGAACAACTAAGATAAAAGGAATATATTTGATAAGTTCCAAAGGCTGCATTGTTCATTAATTGCGTAGAACAATGTAGAAACAATAAGAATACTCCACTGTGGTTCGAAAATTAAGATTTTGCCCCGTTCCTCCCGATAAGAGGTAGAAGGGTTGTTCTGTTTTAATGTGTACTGTCCAAATAGTTAGCAATGGAATTTAAAACCCGAGGCATCAGAATCAACCTGCGCATGAACTGTGTGCCCACTTTTTACATGAAATACAACAAACCCACTCGTCTTCACAGTAAAGGCACATTTTTTACAGTCCATCATCTTTCTTATTCGATTCAGACTTCGCCTCAGGTTGTCAATAAAACGACTTCCTGATCTTTGTTTATTTCTTGAATTTCAATTATATGTTAAGACCTTTTAGAAAACTTTGGCCGAATGGATGATGATGGAGGAATTGGTGGAGTGAAGAGAGTAGGAAGAAACTGGAGAACCCCAAGAAAACGCAAGCAACGGTGTTTGTCTACCACAAAGCCCACAAGGCATTAGCCGGAATCGAAGCGACGAACCTACATACCAGAGATGATCGTTCTACCACTGAGCCACCGCGTTGTACATTTCTTGTTCAAAATTGATTTCTTTTCTGAATGAAAATAAGCGTTTTCTTGAGTGTTTTGATGAAATTACACATTCATTGTTTGAAGATGATACAGCGTATATGTTAGTAAGGGCTAATAATCTCTATTCTTAAAGTGGTGAAGGTTCTTTATAATGCAGTACCGTAAGTAGCATATAGAGAGAGAGTTGCGTTGCTACGTAGTAATAGTACAGGGGAAAAATTGGTTCCCCAAATTGCAGACCCGGATTCAAACCCTGAAGTGGTTTCACTTTTTTGTTTTATTATCATCATTGATATTTACTATGGTATTTATTAATATCATAATTATTTCATTTGTCAAGTCACTAGATATTTTATTTTAATTGTTACTATATTACGCAAACGTTTAATAGGATGTACAGCTATTATTTGTTACAATTTGCATTACAAAAATATGGATTGAAAGAAGGAATAAATTGTCAAACAAAAAATAGAAAAAACAAACACAAAAAATAAATGTCAATATCAATTTTCTTGTACACTTGTGTCACATGCCCATTTTGTACACAATGCATTATTGATCACACAAAACAAGCATTTTCTGCACCATGCGCAACAAACGATAAGCTCGTAGCGTACAATCGCGTTGAAGTTTACACATGTTCACTGCCACGAAGATTTCATTTACGTTATAAAATACAGTATTTCACTTTCATGTATTTTGAAGCATACAAAGTGTATTGTAATATGTCTTGGAAAATAGGAGCAGACAATAAGAAATGAATGACGGAGTGCATTTTAAGTGCATCGTACCTTCAGGTAATCTTTTGTCCAGTTTGCATAAGGATGAAATTGCCTTGCATGCGTTTACGAAAGTTATTCTCCTGCCATTAAAAGAACATTGCAAGGTTGGCATAATTCAGTGCAATTTCGCACAAACGACAACCATAGAAAAGCTGGTTGATTGCTGCTGGCAATCTTTTTGTTCTTGTTCTTATTTCATTTTTATTATTATTCGTTCCACTTACAATTACTCCTGTTTTTCTTTCTTGTTTTGTTTTTAAGCACATTCATAATTATTTATTACTTGAACTTATGAACAATAGTCCATGAACAGTAACAACGATAACCAATATAGCGAATAAAACAATAATATTTAGCGAAGAAAAATTTGATATTATACGCCTACTGGGGTTTGAACACTGGTCTGTTATTTTATAAGTTAGGTTCTTACAACTCGGCTATGTCTATACAGCAGCTCTGTCTATAAGCAACTTATGGCATTCCAATATAAAAATATACTTTAATATCTCAATAATTGGGAGTTATTTACCCCACTTCCCTACCATACCATCTTCAACCGCTGAAGTGTATTTTCATCCCACCATAACCCACTTCAATTAATGAGCGACAGAACTGGGTGTATTTTTTTTGTTAGTATATCCCGAAATTGACGACCTGGATTGAAAAACATCCTAAGTCCATCATAGTATATTGTTCAGGAGGAACGAAAAACAGTCCAAGGTTATGTTATCCTATTCAGCGGAAATTATTTTGAATTAAAAAAGTGTTGCTGTGGTGAGATTAGGATGTAATATTTATGCAAGTGGATAGCCCTTGGAACATGGATACCGACGAACAGAAACAAAAAATGCAAATACGAAAAAGTTGACTTAGGATGTTTTGTTTTTTTTAATTTAGGTATTCAATTAGAGAACGAAGCAGGTAGAGAACGTCAAAAGTTTCTCGAGAGACTGCAGGATCATACAAGCGATATAACACCCATTCTATCCCTCTTCTCCATTTTCCTTTGATTCCCTATCTGTCAGGACATACATTTATTCTTGATCTCCGATCAGTTGAAAGTGACAAGTTATAGCTTTTTTTTTAAAAAAAAAGCTGTGTTTCAAAAAAACTAGATACTTTTCTGAACATTGGAAAAAAAGGATGCATCCTATCCTGACTGAGTTTTTTCAGTTTTTTCCTCGACACCAGGCAAATGCCGGGATGGCACCTTTAACATAGGCTCTGGCCGCCACTTTTCCTATCCTTTCCCTCCCGTATCACGGCCTGAACTTTAGATGCCTAAAGGCCATAAGTAAAACTCAACGAAAGGATGGATCAACATCAAAAATTTATCTCAAACTAGAACTTAACTTTACACACCACCAGTCGCAATCTTGTCAGTTTTGTAATACTATTTTAACTGGGATGCTTTCCAGCGATCATGCGTTCGGAGTTCTTTTTTACAGCAAATAATTAAACTGAATAAAATCAAAGTTTGTAAAATATTTATTTGCAGTCTGCAAACACTAGTCAATCATTAATTGAGCGGAAATTGAAATATTGTATGATGTGAAACGTTAATGATACAGTCACCCACTCACTAAACACCATCATCACTTCGTGTCCATGTGCGCGAACAAGTGTCTTTACGCGAAAGGATAAACGTTGTTCGTCCATTAGATTTAGTTCTTTGAAGGTTGAAAACGATCTAAGTCTCAATATGAAACTTTATGTTTCCAATTATACAGGTGTACTGTACATACATGCTCATACAACTATAGGATGCTGTGTTTATGCGTATGAACTATTTTTTAAAATGGTTCTGCACTTGAAATGACTTTTTAAACTATGCCCCATGGTAAGCAGAAGGTGGTTTCATAAAGACAACAAGTTTCCGTTACCGCCCATACACTTCATTTTATCTTATCTTATCTTACAATACGTTTCCAAATTTTTCCCATTAGGGCGTTTAGTATGTCCATCAATTCATCCACACACACATACAATATACATACAAATTCATATGTTTATTTTATATATTAATGTGTCGTACAGTACGGAATTTGTGGGCTGAAATCCACCGTATGGCTTCTGTTGATCCGATCATAACTTTATTCGACGATTGGAAACTTTTCCCACATAGAAGAAACGACGGAACTGAAAAAAAGAACAGGAGCAAAGTCGGGGAAGTATGGAGTATGTGGCAGGCCCATCGCTTGACACAACTACTTGGGAGACATTTCCGGTCGTCGACAGAGGTTGTAACCGCAAAGATGGAAGCCCTATGGATCCCTCGAGTCCTTTCAGCAGTTGTGTCTGCGGCAACACCACTTCATTGTGGTCCTATAGGTCATTAAAAAAACAGGGAACCACGTATCGGCTAAAACTTTTCAGTCTTAAACCTTATTGACTCCAGTGGTGTCAAATTCTTACATATGTGGTGTATCATAATATGTGATAGCTACTTGGTCAGTGCTGGATTAAGTTATTTAGGGGCCCTAGGCTATTCACTTCCATCATGGTCTAAAGAGTTTATTAGTGCTCCTGTCCCCTGTAGTCATAAGAGTAACTGGTGTGGTCTCTAAACAAGTGGGGTTGCAGCTTCTTTCGACCGCCCCCCCTTAATTCGGCTCTGCACTTGCCAAAAGAATTCTTGAGATCAAAATAAGATAAAATCTCGAAAACTCTTTGTTTCCGAGGAATAGTGGTTCCACCTTCGAGCTCCATATGAACCTCTCACATTCGTAAATAAAATGACTATTTATCTACAGACAGGTGAAGATTTCGGTTTCACTTTTGGTCTGGCCCAATGCTTGAACGTGGTGCGGAAATGGGCAGTATAAGGGTCAAAATAAGATTTTGCCTTGTCCTGATGGACGTCTGGAAACATTTTTCCTGCCAGGGCGAGGCTGGGCCATGGCAGGAATCCACTCCTGTCTATAGATCATAAGCAATGCATGAATTGTGAAATAGGTTCCTGGAGGTCGATATGTATATAATCAATAAAGTGGGTATTCTTAGCACAAACATTTTGCTGTCCAGTTAGCAGAGTTACCAATCTGCGCCTCTTAAGAACACGGAGAAACAGTTAATCTTGTCTGCCTGTCCGTCTCTTCCCCATGTTTTCCGTATCCCTACATCTCAATAACTACAAGTCAGACAGAGATGAGAAACCCACTGTTGGATTACTTATGATGTGAAATTGTGGGGAAAAACTTACATT
Source organism: Lepisma saccharinum (assembly GCA_022664845.1). Taxonomy (NCBI): domain Eukaryota; kingdom Metazoa; phylum Arthropoda; class Insecta; order Zygentoma; family Lepismatidae; genus Lepisma; species Lepisma saccharinum. The sequence goes on from JAGDQP010064050.1 coordinate 7,171, forward strand.
TTGATTAAAAAAAAAAGGCCCTTTTCATTTGCTTATAATTCTCCATTGTAAGATTTGGCGCTGTGGCCTCAATGAAGTTGATAGAGAGAAATCGATGTCAAATGAACAACCTTGACTTGACGTTGTGACTCTGAAACTAATATTTTCTTTACATTTTGGTTAGCTTTCTTCATTTACTTTAGAATCCATCTGTAAACTTGCTAGATATCTCAGTGCATTTGATATTATACTTGGGAAGGGGTTCTGCCAGAATTTTCAGTTTGGAGGGTGCAAAGTAAAAATTGGAGTAGTGTAGATAGAGTTGTGCTAAGTTTCTAAGAATTTTCAACCATAAAAATTTACTTTGGACTGTGTGCTGGAAAATTTGAGGTAAAACTCCATTTGGGGGATCTGGCAGAATCCCTAAACGGGAGTGCTTTAGTTTAGTCTATAAAACTATTATTATTATCATTATTATTATAAATAGCATTATGTTAGTTTATTGAGTATTTATTTTGGCTAGTGATGATAAGCACCATATATAAAGCATACGGAGTATACTGTTACGAATTGCGAATATACGACAAATCTAAATGTTGAGAAAATGTTTATTTTAAGCATTTCACCTGATGTGCTATTAACATCCTGACTAATGACATGCTTGAGCCAAACGTGTTTTGTTCACAGAATTAGAGGAGCAAATTGCTTAAAAGTAGTTTTCAAACTACCGATGAAAAACAAGTAAAAGGAGATCGATAGTCTTCAATTCATAAATTTAAAAAGAGAACCATTCTAACATAAATACAATTATGATATGTAAACAAAATGTCTTTAAAATTTAGGCAATTTTCCACATATTAATCTTATATTGTAATTAAAAATAGCTAGCTAAATAACATGAAAATTAACGTAAATTTGATCTGTAATTACAGCTGTAATTTCTTGGCTGAAATTAAAAGATGGTTAAATTCGAGTCAGTAAAGTTTAAAATCTGTAAACTAGTAAGATAATAAATAATCTGAGAAATAAATTACATATTCATTACCTAAGAAGTAAATCTTTCTGTACGTCTTATAATTGTAGGTTTACTGTTTCCTAAGCCAATCAAAATATTAAAACGAGGTTCGCTAACAACTGAATATAATTAAAACTTTTTTTTCTCATGTTTATAACAGCAAATCTTCTTCCAACTCCTACCTTATTATAAAGAGGATAAATAATGTTTAAAAGTTTGGGAAGGTTGTTTGATGTATTTATAAAGCACAGCCGGGAAAGAGAGAGGGAGATAGGGAGAGAGAAAATAGAAACTATAAATCATCCACAGCAAAATCTATGATTCAAGACTTGTTGATGTCCCAGGACGACACCACATTTTATGTTAAATTAACACAACAAATCGTGTTGATTTCGGTAATTTAACATAATGGATGTGTTGTCAATGCTGATTCAATACAAAGGAGGGTATCACACGAGCACTATTACACTGTTAAACCAAATAGAATCACCAAACTCTGCACCGTTTGTTATGTTGATTCAAAACAAAGAAAGGTGGTAGTCACCCTGGAACACTGAAAAATGTTGAATTAATACCGCTATTATTTACTGTGTGTAAAGAAAGTAATGGTAAATTTGATTTTAAACACAGAAAACTGTACAATAAAGCGAACTGAAACTTTCACAACACTATATGGACTAAACATCTTACTCACAGACGTAAATAGTTTTAGGTGCAACCCTGTATTACCGACTTAACGCAAATCTTAATTATTGTGAATAGCATTATATAAAATTATTATATATTTAGAAACTCATATCAAGTAAGAAACTCATGTTTTACAATTCCCCCCGCGCAGTGCTGCACTCAGTCTCTAACGCAGGCTAGTGCCTGAACGAAAGCAGATACATAGAAACTGACTTCAGATTTGGGGTCAGGTACCTCGGCTTAGTACACTGATTTAAATCTGGTGAAAGCACAACCTTTTGACAAGGCATTTTTACAGACATAAGCACTTCTATAGAATTGGGATATACTCACATCAGATTTTAATTATATTCTCCTCTCTGGTATACTATTATTTTTTACCTTTACTTAAGATATCTTTACCAACGTGCAAATTAATCTTTCTTAATGTTATTTATTTTCTATTCATATTTGAATACGGGCCAATATTAAGATTTTGGTATAAACTTTTGCTCGATAAACTTTAATTTATGAACATGCAGCCCTATTCCTATTGTCTCTCCGTTAATCTTTATTTCCTCCTTTGCAGCATGTTGATTGTACATTACTTTTGTTTTACTGAAATCCATGTTATGTCCTTTTTTCGAACTCTTCATTACTCAGTTCTTCCATTCTGGTTTGTAGTTCTTCTGCACTTGAAGCAAACAGGTGAATCATCAGCGAATCGTAGATGATGAAGATATTCGCCATTGATTTTTATTCCAACTTCATCCCAGTTTAAATTTTGGAACACTGTCCAGGACTGCAGAAAACATTTTTGGAGAAATTGAATTTCCTTGCCTTACCCCTTTTCCAACTTTAATTTCTTCACTTTCTTAATGCAATCTAATGGCAGATGTGACAGTTGAGTAAAAGGTTTTGTATGCACTGCCGATGCCTTGATGTTCAGGTGATTTAAGTACTGCTGCCAATTAGACCGAATTGAAAGCTTCTTCAAAACCTATGAATACCAGACATAGTGCAAGCTCATATTCATTAGTCCTTTCCATAACTTCATTCAATGTTTGTATGTGGTCCATTGTGCTATATCTACGACGAAATATTGCTTGTTCCCTTTCCTGGTTATATATACTGACGTGACGCGGCGAAATATTTTTCCTACATTAGATTTTATCTCCCCATTTGGAGGTTGAAACTAAACCGTGAACTTCGTTTATAGGAAAATACAATGTTAATTCAAATGAATACTTTCCTTGTCTAGATTCATTAATTACCAAGAAATTAAGTCAAATTGTAACTTCTGTGAATAAAATATTGTTTCATCTCTCGATCTGAATCTACAATATTTTATAAACAGAAATCACTAACTGAATTAATTTCTTGGTAATTACTCGTAATAAATTTAGACAAAGGAGAGTGGGGTCTCTGAATTAACATTAATTATTTCATAAGCAAGGTTTACTTTTGAATTTGAACTCCCAAAACTTTGTTGTGGGAAATTATTTTTATAGTGTCAAAACTTCAGGCTTTATGTGCAATTGTGGAAAAACGTTATGAAAATGTCTTGAAAACGTTCGTTTTTACAGTTCTATTTCTCAGTTACACGAATTACTAAAGAGAACATGGTATTTAGTACAAGGATGGGCACCTAACCTTTGACATAGTACTGAAAATGACTTGATAATGTGTATGGCAAAAATTGAACCGGACAATTTGAAACTGGTTAAATCAAAAGAGGCTCAGATTTCTCGCTAATCTAGTAAACTTGTGCAATCTTTCTTAACGTTTTAATTCAATTTGTTTTTTTTTATTTTCTGTAATATCTGCTTTTAATTTGAAATCATGAAAGTTGATTTGCTGCATTTGATAGTGAATATCCTAATTATAGGCCCTATTACCAGAAAACTATTCAACAAATTACATTTTCTTTAGTAATTATAAAAACAACTAAAATACATACATTCCTTGAAATGTGTTAGTTTTAGCCTACAAAACCTTGGTTACATGTAATTTTCACCTCCTCTCCCGGCCCCCTTGCGCACAACCAGCGACCCCCTAGGAGTCGGGATCCCAAGTTGACAAACCCTGTATTAATTTAATAACATCTTAATAAACACATAAAGCTCACTGGTAATAGTTATCAAAGTTTTAAAAATGTGAAATTCATTATAAGTTCATTATTTCCTTTTATAACTTTACGATAATCACTTTTATAAAATAGAAATATCATTTTGTAAACAAAATGCGATTTTCAAAAGTATGAGTTTATAAAATTACTCATCGATTTTAAAATTTCATAATATAATTTATAAAATAAAAGTATGATTTTGTAAGTAAATCTGTGATTTTAATTTTCAAAAGCATGATTTTTTTCTAAAACAGAATATTGATTTTAAATTTTCAAAGTATGATTTTAATTTTTCAAAGTATGATTTTAATTATTTAAAGTATGATTATGTAAAACAGAATTTTGATTTTAAATTTTCAGAGTATACAATAACAAATAAAACCATGATTTTGAAAATTACCATTTTAATTTTCAAAGTATGATTTCCTAAAACAGAAAATCGATCTCAAATTTTCAAAGTATGATTTTCATAAACCAAATTGTGATTTTAATATTTCAAAAGTATGAATTTGTAAAACAGAATATTTTATAAAATAAGAGAAAGATAAAAAACAGTTTATTTTACTTTTCAAAATATGACTTTGTAAAAAGAATATTAATTTTAAATTTTGAAAGTCTACTTCTGTAAAACAGAACGCTAATTTTAAATTTTTAAAGTATACTTTTTAAAAT
>JAGDQP010064051.1:0-11630 GCA_022664845.1 Lepisma saccharinum
AAGAAATTTGGTAAGAGTTGCTGAAAGAGTAAACCTTCCAATAAAATCATGACAATCGGGTGGCGTTAATTCCTACCTAATATAAAACATAAAGCGTAGACAACTAAATATTAAACGGCCGTCCGCCCGTAGCTCAGTTGATAGAGCGTTGGCTTATCATTCGGAAGGTCCTGAGAACGAACCCAGCGGCTACCTATCCCGATGAAGATTTTTTTCAGAGTTTTCCTCAGTCAAACCAGGAACATGCCAGGATGGTGCATCCAAACTAGGCCCCCGACTGCCCCCCAACGTCATCTCCCCACTCTATCTCGGCCTGAGCCAGAGTTGCCATATAAATTGAAATAAATATTAAATGTAAAGTACGACAATACATACTATTAAAGTCTTTGCGAACATGTATAAAGTTAACTTTGATCAGATTTACGTCTATTCTAAAATGTAAGGATTTCATATATCTTCAAAATGGAATAACAATAATTTTACTTACCGAAACAACTTAATGCAACCCAGAAAAGAACATTCATTATTGTTGAACCAGATCAGCAGTGAATGTGTTCAACAGTTTAATAATAATATAAAAAAAAAGAGAAGAATTCCAACGTATGAAGTGCTCTATATGTAAGTGAAGTAGCAGTTGCAATCTTCATGGAGCTATCACACAGCTATTCTTTATCTTTTACCGGAAAACGCAGAAAGGAAATATCCGAATGAGGAAAACAGGAAGATCTTTCTTTTCTATGACATTTAACTTGTAGTGTATGTGCTAGCCATAGTGAACTATTCTCTTTTTATAAAAGTGACAGCAATCTGTCAATCTGAAGTTAGTTGAGATAGAAACATATTTTTGTAAGCTCCGTTGGATTTCTTCAATAAAAAGTACAAAATTTATTTATACTGATAACATAGCAAGAAGATATCTGAGTAAATTCATCTTAATTTTTATAGATGGTTTCAGGATGACTACTACTTTTGCGTCTCACAGTGCGATGTTAGTACAGTTCTAGCACACAACAGCGGCTAAATTCCGGCTGGTTTCCGGAAAAGGTTATTTGATTATTACTAACTAGCATGTGTTGTTTACAACGTAGCCTACAAACCAAAGAAAAAGAATCGTTGAGATGCTCTCGAGCAAACAATTCTTAGATTTTCGCCTGAGTAGTTAAATTGTTATTCCACCTTGCCAGATTTTGTATGAAGCTCCTTGAAGTATATTTGATGAGATTTCATTATTTGTCAAAACTTCAAAATTTGAAAGCCATTTTTCCCCGTTTTCAAATGTTTTTGCGAATGATATTAAGCTTTAGTCAATTATCTACACTATGCGTTATTTCTTATGTTGACAAATCTCTCACCCATTTACTATAAACTTTTCGGAACTTGGTTTGTATTTTCCCCTTACTTCAGTCTCATTGCTAAAGATGTGAATCAACAGGATTGACGATAGTCGAAAGTTCCTGATTTGGACTTTGGCTGAGAAGGACTGACTGAGGGGCGGATCCAGGATTATCGTGAGAGGGGCTTAGGTCTGAGGAATAAACCACGAACTTCCGATATTTCCCTACTAACAAGTCAACCTATCAATGCTTCAAAGCGCATTTTTGACCAAACTTGGTAGAGGAGTAGGGTACATCAAGGAACCACCAGAAAGTATGATTAAAAGTGCTTTCGTCCATTAAAGACGGGCGTAGTGGCCTAAAGATTGGTTCATATGAATAAGCATTTATAGTGTGATCTAAGTAGGAAAACACACGTTTATTTATAAAATATTTGCACTAATGGAAAACAAATACACATTAATAGATATTGTGTGAATGCGCTATCTTTTACAGGGTACATTCGTCATGGCCGCCATCTTGAAGTCGACCATCTTGAATCTTGCTCGATTTTTTTAAGCAGGAAAGGGATCATGTAACATACCAATCTGGGCTAGAATTTCACCAGCAATACATTGGTGAAGTCAGTTTTGCTATTTGAGAGAGATAATGAGATGTCACATTAGCATGCGTAGTTGATTTAAAAGTCCAGAAATATTCTATTATTTTTGAAACAATGCAAGAAATGAAAACTCAATGCAGAAGTAATGAGTACTGCATAGGTGGTTCCCAGTACTAATTATTACTTGTGCACTGGGATCTTATTCCTTGCATTGCTTCAAAAATAGCAGAGTATTTCTGGACATTTAAATCAAGTACGCATGCTAATGTCACAATTCATCTCTCTCAAATATACGTTTATGGCAAAACTGACTTCATCATTGTATTTCTGGTAAAATGTTTAGCCCAGATTGATACGTTACATGTTCCCCTTCCTATTAAAAAAAAAGAGATTCAACATGGCTGACTTCATATGGCGGCCATGACGAATGTACTCTGTAAAAGATAGCACATTCACACAATATCCATTAATGTGTATTTGTTTTCCATTATTACAAATATTTTATAAATAAACGTGTGTTTTCCTACTTAGATCACACTATAAATGCTTATTCATATGAACCAATCTTTAGGCCACTACACCCGTCTTTATGGACGAAAGCACTTTTAATCATGCTTTCTGGTGGTTTCCTGATGTACCCTACTCCTCTACCAAGCTTGGTCAAAAAAGCGCTTCGGAAGCATTGATAAGTTTGCTTGTAAGTATACTTTTTTAAGTATAAATGAATCATAATTTCCTCTTATATTGCAAAGTTTTTATTATGGAATATGAAACCGGTGTCTCCAAAATTCGATATTTTAAGATAAACTAGATTTGTCTGGAAACAAGTCGATGCTTCATTTGAGGGAAATTGCTGAAATGTTACCGAGGGCAGCCGCTATTCATGACTAGCGTGGGGTGAGGGATACGTTTAATTAGAAGAAGCCTCTTTCCGCCGATTCAGAGATCAGAAAGCATGAAACTACTGGCGTTCACAAGTAAAGCTGTGCTAGTTTGCCTTGGCAGACAGCACATCTTCAAGTAAATACTTAAGATTTTTGTTGAGTTTCCTGATTTTGTCCTCCATCAACTTAATTTTATTTTGTGTTCCATACTTATTAATTTTATAAATTATTCTACCTAAATTCCTTTTCTAATTATAAATGCAGTTGTAAAACTACAATCACCATAGATAGCATGCCAACTTGAAACAAGGTTGTCAGTCACTTGCTTTAGTTTGGCAAACTAGATATTGTGTTGAACGTAATGAACATGAAGGAAATAAACTTGCTGGAACAACGCAAGTGCCTTGGTTGTTATAACTAACCTAATTCAAGCTTGTAGGAACGAACAGTTAAGCGACTAAGTTTGTGAAATTTGAAATTTATTTCAAATTTGTTTCATTGCGCTCTCTCTGTCGCCGTAGGCTAATCTTCGCCAACTCAGGCGTGTTTTGCGATCTGATGAACTAAGTATAAATAACCCTAGGAGAGATCGTACACATGAAAAAGTAAGATGTGAAGATACAGAACACTGCTAAATTGGATACGCAATCAGATTAAAGTCATTACAGACTTCTTACTTGGGTTTTCCCACCCTTTTTGTATGCGTGGTTCAACAGGTGAAGTGGAATATTAACAATAGTTAGAACCGATGTAGGGATTTTTACAGGATATTCTGTTCTTTTACCCTCTTTCAAGAAAACTCCTCTCGTGCTTTCCTGTCTTCTTGTTTCAAATTCTTTTTTCTCTTTACATACTCAGATCCGCGGTAAATGTCTTCGCAAGATAGAAATTGTAGCATTCACACCCACGCCAGATGCTTTAGTTGCATGCATGCATGCGGAGATCGCTAGTAGAAGTTGGAGAACGGTCACTCCTCAGACAGGGACTATGCCCTAATAATCAAAACTTTCTGTCTCTGATCTGTGATTCCGTAGCCTGGTGACTACAGTATCGAATTAGTGTACCGTCCCCAGTAGCACATATACGTGTTTTCAACGTTGATTTTTGGCTCATTTCGTTGATTAACCGTTATCGGTTGAAAAAAATTACATTTGATTCTAAATCATATTTCAACGAAGACGTCTTTGCGTTGATAAGACGTTAATACAACGTGTATTGAATATGTTATTTTCAACTATAGTATAATAGATTCTCTTTAATGTGTTTCTTACTAGTGTTGTAAAAAAAATAATTAAAAAGTAATTGAATGACACAAACTAATTTTTATGTTCTCATATGCATGTTGAAAATAGATTTAATTTTAAACTATATTTTAACGAAGACAGAATTTCGTTGATACGGCGTTAATGTGGCGTACTTTCAACTATCATTCATAGTATGTCCTAGAGTTAGTTTCACACGTTTATTTCTAATTTAATTGTTTAAACATTATAATTAAAAGCAAATACAATGAAATTAACTGCATTTTTCCTTGTTCTCATTTGCATGTTGGAAACAGATTGAATTTTAAACTATATTTCAACGAACATATAAGTTTCGTTGGTAGGGCGTTAACGTGAAGTGTTTTCAACTATGACATAGATTGCGCTTTATATGAGTTTTTTAAGGCGACATGTTACATTTATTGAGAAATACAAATTTAATAGTGCAGCGATGATCAAAGTGTTAAAGAAGAAAAATGCGCATAACAAGAAAGAAGGAAAGTATTCTTTATTCTTACATGATGGTGAAAGGACGTGTAGCAACTGCCTGTTAATATATACAGTAAGAGATTAGTGGACTCAAGGTGGATAAGTGGTCAACGCGTCGAGCTACCAACGAAGATGCAGAACGTTCCTGCTTCGAACCCCATAGCAACCGCTGGGATTATTTACTTTTGGAAAATTTATAATGTATGCCATGAGGAAAGCAATGGACAAAATGCAGCTAAATTTGTGTATACCAATAGACAGCAAACATGCTCTGTTTTGGCCAACTGAATTCGTTTCTTCATCGTCTGCATCGATTTCAACTTGTTTCTTCTCAATCATTATTCAACATCAATCAAGCCGTTGAACAGGTGGACATTTCGGTACATTTATAACGTTTCGGTACTAACGCTTAATCTACGTATTTTCAATGTGTGTGTGCTACTGGGGGTGGGGCCTCCGATCGATTCCCAGCCAAGTCAACGTTTGTTTTTCTTTTTAAGAACTAAGTTATGTTTCCTTCTTGTCCTGTTAAGGTTATTGGAACCGTGATTCTTGTAATTTAGACGGACTGATTCGATCTTGTTAAAACCTTTCTGGCTTGATTTGCTAAGGTTGCACCAAATTGTCACACTTCTGAAAGCAAGTTTGATTATGTTTCGAGTTAGATCAAATTGTTTTGTGGCACTATTCGAATGTGCAAAGAAAACTGTTTTCATAACAGCAAAGGCATTTCCCAAATGATGAAGGCATATAAAGCATTGTATTTACATATATGCAACACCTCCATGTTCAGTATGCGGCAAAACAAACTGTACTGAAATTACAATCATGCTACGAAATCGAAAGATTTGTTCATAGAAGATGAGAGGTGACTACGGTAGCACATATCTAGGTGCATCGGTACAGCAAGTGTTCAAAGTGTCCACCCTCACGTCTCACGCAAAGTTCACAACGATCCTGCAGATTGTTGATCATGATGATGAACACAGCCGCTGCAACGAAATGAAATCTTCTTCTGTAATTAGGGAACACTTCTAGGCGGGTTATTAGATCATAAAACGGATTCTTCCAGCAAGCCCTATATGTAGTCATTCGGAGCCGTGAGACCCGGGGAGTGGGGAGGGTACAGGAATGCCAATCCGACGCCCACTCCGCATGACCGGAAATAATTCTCCATGATAAACACCTCCTCCTCCGTTCTGAGAACAATTATCGACACGCCAACTGCACTCTGCGCTACTCTCAACGTAACCAAAGACCACAGAAGGCATCGCGAGCTGCTCCTACAACGCACATTTCAGTACTGTTTGTTTTGCCACATACTGTATATAAGGCACGTTTCAACTTATACAGGTAAAAACATTGACATTTTATAAAGCCATATATTTGTATATCACACCGCACCCCCTTTTAATGATTGATCACCCCCGCTAGAATCCTGTATTCTCAAATTCTTGCGATACCACTGTTGAAGAGAGTGGAAGCAGGGGTCATAGAGTAAACTTAGGAGCTTCGAATCGAGCTCGTGATGTTCTGGGTTTGCACAACAGAAGTGTCCGCTTGAGGTTATCAGAAATCAAGTCGTTCACTACATATTCTGCATCGAGAAACGATCTCTCCGCTAACGAGGGAACATTCCCAACTGATCAGTCGATATTAACATTAAATATTTTTATTGTCTTTATTCGAACGTATATATACCGGAAATAACATTAAAAGACCCACGGTCTGCCATATTTTTATGTAATATTTTTTTTGAAATTGTGAAATTGGTCAAACTTGCAGTGAGTAAAAAGTCTTAGTACAGTCTTGTAGTTCACAAACCGCCAAGGAAATTAAGTATTGTAGTACACAGATGTGGATTGGTGGGATAGTGCTACATTTCAATGTATCATCAAAGTGGACGCCATCTTGAAATCCTCCATATTGGATGGAGGTAAAAAAAATTAAATGGCCAGTGGGTCGTGTGACATATCAAACAATACGAGAATGTTCCCAGAAAGACATTACAGGTGGCAGATTTCACCTACCTCTGACGGTGTTGGTGATATCTTCACTGAAAACTTGACGCTTGATATATGAATGGACCCCGCAGTACAATTTTGCTTCTCACCGAACGACAATGAAATATAGTATGGTAATACACAAATGCGGAATAGTGGAAAATGGATACATGCTTGTAATTATTGCGGTGCAAAATTTGAAATAGTAAAAATTCCTGAATTTGCAAACTTTGGTTAAATTCTTTGATATTACAGGACTTAAGTATACAGCGGAAAATATTCAGCAAAATTAACTCCAATACCGTAAGAGGTAGGTAAAATCTTTAACCTCTAGACTTTCTGGGAACATTCTCGTATTGTTTGATATGTCACACGACCAACTTGCCATTTTTTTTACCTCCATCCAATATGGCGGATTTCAAAATGGCGTCCACGTTGATGATATACATTGAAATGTAGCACTATACCACCAATACCCATTCGTATACTACGATACTTAATTTCTTTGACGGTTTGTGAACTACAAGGTTGTACTAAGACTTTTTACTCACTGCAAATTTGACAATTTCAGAATTTCAAAAAATTATTACATAATAATATGGCAGATCGTGGGTCTTTTAATGTTATTTCCGGTATATGTACGTTTGAATCAAGACAATAAAAAATATTCCATTTTAATATCGACTGATCAGTTGGGAATGTTCCCTCGTAAGTCATTTATCTTACAGTTCGAGCGAGTATGATGGGCATCCCGAAGTGGCAGCTCTTAGATATCATTTCTTTCGTATTGAAGAGCTCTTCGTTCGCCTGATATCTGCCCAACGCTGATCACTTCCAAGGTCACCACGAATTTCGCCAAGCATTCTTGAATTATTACCATTCAGACAGTACCAATTGTGCAAACTTGTCCATACCTTTCAATCCTCGCGTGAACAGTACACCCTAAGAACTGTACCTTTGAATTGTGGGCACAAAATTCTAATTTGGTACCCACATTTTTTTTAGAGGCAGTGGCGAACCCAGGGTTGGGTTTAGAGGGACCGTGCTTTGTCTCCCAGTTCTTGGTATAATGTACTCCCAATTTTTTAGAATCAGTAACGAGCACAGGGATTCATATTTTACTTTCGTTTTTTCTTTCTTTTAATCTGTTCCCTCCCAAGAACTGGGAGGCAAAGAACCGCCCCTATAAACCCAACCCTTGGTGGGTTCGTCACTGCTTCTAAAAAATTGTGGGTATCAAGTTGGAATTTTGTAGCCACAAGTCAAAGGTACAGTTTTTATAATGTAGTGTTGAAAGTTTCGTGACTGAACGGTTAATGCAATCAAAGACCTGCACCCATGCACTTCAGAGATACAAATTCTAATTCTGTTTATGCCAGTGTCCTACCAGAAGCATCTAGCCTCTTCTAGAATATACGACCTAGCGGACATGCTGGACCTAAATTTTAAATAATACTTAACAGCGTACTGAAACGGGAGGAACCGAAATCTTACATTAATAAATTAGCTCAAAAATAGAAAATTTGTCCAATTACTGCAATGTATCAAGATATTCCAATATTCCTCTTTCTGCTGAATATTTATATTGATAGCATGAACAATCTTCTTTACAAAAACAGGAAATTTCATTATTTCTAATGCCAATTACCTTTCTTTAACTTACATTTCTGGGCTGGAAATGTTTTTGTTCCAAGCCTATGTTCTAGCAAGCACAATTTTCGAGTAAGATTTGGTATGGAATAGGTGAAGAATGACATTAAGGTACCATCAGCACTTTCTGTGATTGAGGAAAATCTGTTAGAATGAATGATCTTAGAAAGACAATAGGTCGTTTGACCCTTATAACAGGATGTAGCAAACTAAACCACCCCACAATGTATTAAAAAAAAAAAAATCGTAACATTCGAAAATTTTAAACACTCAAGAAATTGTATGGAGTAAATGTATTTAATTAACATTTTGTGAAAATCTTCTTAACTCACGAAATACTTCCAAGTTCCAAAATTTGTAGACTTTGCTTCTATCCACGAATTCTGACCACTACTCAAAATGTTATACTATTGTTATTTATTCATTCACGAAAACAATGCCTAAACAATCGGAAAAAATAAAATTGATCTTCAAAAACCCATCGTCGGTTTCGCGTAGCACAGAGAATATTAAAAATGTAGTGCACTTTATCCTCCATTCATGACAGCAAATTTGCGAATACAGTGGTTTTACCATCTAAAAGGAAAACTGGAACTACATTATCACAATGCCATTCATTCTGTGCGTTTGACTATTCGCAGTGAAAGGCTTTGTGAAAATAAGTCGAACATGTGGAATATCATACCACCGAAAATCTCGGCACCGGAAAGAGGAATGCAAAATTTCAAATGCGCACTGTGAGAGATTTTTTATTATTTATTTATTTTTAATCAGCATAACCAATTAAGCATAACTCCCATGGGTTGCGGAGTTATAGCGGCACGTAAGGACAAACCAGGCTTACATTTAATTTATATATATATATAGTTCGTTAGTGAGATGTGACCCTTTTTAGCCACGCTGGATACAAGTCTTAATACATAATATACCCTAACAAAATCCTTGAAACCGCTACAATACTGACCAAGTGAACTTACATTTAAATATTACAGAAATATCTGTGAATATACAGGGAACAGTTTATTATGCATTTTGGGAATGTAACGTAAAAAAACCTCTCAGTTGAATGCAGAAATTTCTCCGAGTGCAGTGTAATTTTTGTGTTACCGGTAAAGAAAAATATCCTAACCTTGAGAAGCATGTGTTTTGTGTTATTGCTACGACATTATGTAAATATTGGCAGTAAATATTAATTAAATGCATGTATTTTAAGTATGATTCTAATCTACCGGTTAGCGTACAAAGGTGCAAAGTGGTATACTATATGCGTTAAAGTATATACTGTATAGGGTAATTTACTTCATTCGGTTCGCTGGTGTATCTAAACAATGGAAGCGACTGTCTCAAGTTGACAAGTGATCTGAATGACTATGCAAAATTGAGATCATTGTTATGTGGAAAATGTAAGGAAACGAATCTAGAAAGAAAACAGCTTTGCTACCATTGCAAGATAAGGTTTAAAAATACATCGGACGTTATTACCAGATCTAAGTCTAAGCAAGCTACAATGACAAGTGGAACAAATAACCAACCAAACAAAGTTGTCTCACATTCATTGTTACAGAACTAGTTGTGAGTAAACAAGCGAAGAAATAGTATCATTAAAAAACGGGTGCCGGACGTGAAGATATAGGAGAAAACGAAAACGGCACTGAAACTAATTGGCCACCTCGTGATGGTATTCTGTCGAATGATAGAAGCAATGTGTTCCGAGAAGTGAGAAACAAAATTCAAATTTGGAAAAGAAAGGTGTAATCTCAAGAAATAGGTAATGATTCAAGTATTTTCAGACAGTTTTGGTCGTGATCTGGGGCTAAAAATTAACAACTGACTAAACGGGGTAAGAATAGTAAATTATGTTAAACCTGGTGCAACCAGTAATACTGAGCAACTGTCCCCAGATCAAAAATCTTAGTAAACAAGACTGTGTAGTTATTATTACAGGTAGAAATGATGTAGCTAAGAATAAAGATGATAACGCTATTTCGGTTATAGAGGATACGAATGTTATATTATGTAGTATTCCTCATAGGTATGACTTGAATGAAAACTCGTGTGTGAATAATGAGGTTAACAGAGTCAATACGGAAATTCAAAAGGTATGTAAAAAGTAACGTAAGTTTTATAAATCTAGTCAATCTGGGATGAGAATTACCCACCACTCGTCACGGTATGTACCTAAATAGAAAAGGGAAAAGTCATATTGTAAAACTTATTTGCGAGGTATTGCTATCAACTCAACAATCAAATCCTGGAAACCAGTAGTATACCCTGGTCTGGCTATGCACCAGATCCAGGGCAAAATTGGGTTTAAATATACAGATAAAGATTTTGATATGAACAGTATGGAGTATGGGACATCACCCACCAAAAGTAGTTTAAGCGCATTGAGAGCTTGTAAGTCTGGAATGCTGAAACATGAAGATAATAGGTATGTAAATAACGTAAACATCAACCACCTTTATTCTTTAAACCTATTTCAACATAATGTACAAGGGCTGTCAACTCTATCTGTCAATTGTCAATATAAGAAGGTTTCATAATGTTAATAAAAACAAAATGATAACCATTTTCCACAAAAAAGTATAAGGTTTCACTATAGGTAAACAATTAAAAAATTAGAAGTACTTTTAGCAAATGAACTTAAAGATGTTGATTTGATTTGTGTGACTGAGCAGCATTGGTTTAAACACAACGACTTGGTTTTTTAAACTTACAAAATTACATTTTAGTGACTAGTTATTGTAGAAATATTAAACTTAGGGGAGGGACGTTATTTTTTGCAAGGATAGGTCTCAAGGTGAAAGCTTGTACAAGGTTTCAGTCATCTGAATGTAGAAAAAGAATTCGATAGTAGTATTGTGGAACTCCCAGGCATAAATGTTGTGGTAATTTGTATATATATAGGACGCCTGACAGTAATGTACAATGCTTAATTGATAATCTTGCAATAAGAGTAAATGTTTACCGGGAAAGTAAATATACGCCAATTGTGGTAGGGAATTTAACATATATATATATATATATATTAGCTAATAAGATTCCTCTAGAATTGCAACCTACATTAGCAATGTATGATTTACAGATCACAATTAACGAGCCTACTAGGATTGCAAGTCATTCGGAGACTGCAGTAGGTCAAATATTAGTAAGTACTAATTTTGTCTCCTATTGTAATTCACACTGGATTTTCGGATCACGAGGATCATTGCTCAAGTACTTAAAGCAATGAAGCGGACACAAAAGTGTTCCGCAAATGATAAGGAAGTTACTAGTTACGAAATATTCAGGAATTACGAGGAGTGTAAAATATTTTCGATATTTGCTTTCTAATTAATTTTGGAGGGACGTGTGCACAAGCAGGATGCAAATGAAATATATAATCGAAAAGAATCTAAAATCAAACA